>CAWVNZ010002720.1:0-49000 GCA_963930735.1 Dioctria linearis
TAAAAAATTATTTTTTGAATAATTTACTATAGAAAAGGCAATCCCTGGCGTATTTAAAATTTGCGACAGTAAAAAATTATTTTTTGAATAATTTACTATAGAAAAGGCAATCCCCGGCGTAATTAAAATTTGCGACAGTAGAAAATTATTTTTTGAATAATTTACTATAGAAAAGGCAATCCCTGGCGCAATTAAAATTTGCGACAGTAGAAAATTATTTTTTGAATAATTTACTATAGAAAAGGCAATCCCTGGCGTATTTAAAATTTGCGACAGTATAAAATTATTTTTTGAATAATTTACTATAGAAAAGGCAATCCCTGGCGCAATTAAAACTTGCGATAGTAAAAAATTATTTTTTGAATAATTTACTATAGAAAAGGCAATCCCTGGCGGATTTGAAATTTGCGACAGTAAAAAATTATTTTTTGAATAATTTACTATAGAAAAGGCAATCCCTGGCGTAATTAAAATTTGCGACAGTAGAAAATTATTTTTTGAATAATTTACTATAGAAAAGGCAATCCCTGGCGCAATTAAAATTTGCGACAGTAGAAAAGTATTTTTTGCAAAATTTACTATAGAAAAGGCAATCCCTGGCGTAATTAAAATTTGCGACAGTAGAAAATTATTTTTTGAATAATTTACTATAGAAAAGGCAATCCCTGGCGTATTTAAAATTTGCGACAGCAAAAAATTATTTTTTGAATAATTTACTATAGAAAAGGCAATCCCTGGCGTATTTAAAATTTGCGACAGTAAAAAATTATTTTTTGAATAATTTACTATAGAAAAGGCAATCCCTGGCGCAATTAAAATTTGCGACAGTAGAAAATTATTTTTTGAATAATTTACTATAGAAAAGGCAATCCCTGGCGCACTTAAAATTTGCGACAGTATAAAATTATGTTTTGAATAATTTACTATAGAAAAGGCAATCCCTGGCGCAATTAAAATTTGCGACAGTAAAAAATTATTTTTTGAAAAATTTACTATAGAAAAGGCAATCCCTGGCGCAATTAAAATTTGCGACAGTAAAAAATTATTTTTTGAAAAATTTACTATAGAAAAGGTAATCCCTGGCGCAGTTACAATTTGCGACAGTTGAAAATTATTTTTTGAATAATTTACTATAGAAAAGGCAATCCCTGGCGCACTTAAAATTTGCGACAGTATAAAATTATTTTTTGAATAATTTACTATAGAAAAGGCAATCCCTGGCGCAATTAAAATTTGCGACAGTAAAAAATTATTTTTTGAAAAATTTACTATAGAAAAGGCAATCCCTGGCGCACTTAAAATTTGCGACAGTATAAAATTATTTTTTGAATAATTTACTATAGAAAAGGCAATCCCTGGCGCGCTTAAAATTTGCGACAGTATAAAATTATTTTTTGAATAATTTACTATAGAAAAGGCAATCCCTGGCGCAATTAAAATTTGCGACAGTAAAAAATTATTTTTTGAAAAATTTACTATAGAAAAGGCAATCCCTAGCGCACTTAAAATTTGCGACAGTATAAAATTATTTTTTGAATAATTTACTATAGAAAAGGCAATCCCTGGCGCAATTAAAATTTGCGACAGTTGAAAATTATTTTTTGAATAATTTACTATAGAAAAGGCAATCCCTGGCGCACTTAAAATTTGCGACAGTATAAAATTATTTTTTGAATAATTTACTATAGAAAAGGCAATCCCTGGCGTAATTAAAATTTGCGATAGTAAAAAATTATTTTTTGAATAATTTACTATAGAAAAGGCAATCCCTGGCGTATTTAAAATTTGCGACAGTAAAAAATTATTTTTTGAATAATTTACTATAGAAAAGGCAATCCCTGGCGCAATTAAAATTTGCGACAGTAGAAAATTATTTTTTGAATAATTTACTATAGAAATGGCAATCCCTGGCGCACTTAAAATTTGCGACAGTATAAAATTTTTTTTTGAATAATTTACTATAGAAAAGGCAATCCCTGGCGCTATTAAAATTTGCGACAGTAAAAAATTATTTTTTGAAAAATTTACTATAGAAAAGGCAATCCCTGGCGCACTTAAAATTTGAGACAGTATAAAATTATTTTTTGAATAATTTACTATAGAAAAGGCAATCCCTGGCGCAGTTAAAATTTGCGACAGTAAAAAATTATTTTTTGAAAAATTTACTATAGAAAAGGCAATCCCTGGCGCAATTAAAATTTGCGACAGTAAAAAATTATTTTTTGAAAAATTTACTATAGAAAAGGTAATACCTGGCGCAATTACAATTTGCGACAGTTGAAAATTATTTTTTGAATAATTTACTATAGAAAAGGCAATCCCTGGCGCAATTAAAATTTGCGACAGTAAAAAATTATTTTTTGCAAAATTTACTATAGAAAAGGCAATCCCTGGCGTAATTAAAACTTGCAACAGTTGAAAATTATTTTTTGAATAATTTACTATAGAAAAGGCAATCCCTGGCGTAATTAAAATTTGCGACAGTAGAAAATTATTTTTTGAATAATTTACTATAGAAAAGGCAATCCCTGGCGTAATTAAAATTTGCGACAGTAGAAAATAATTTTTTGAATAATTTACTATAGAAAAGGCAATCCCTGGCGCAATTAAAATTTGCGATAGTAAAAAATTATTTTTTGAATAATTTGCTATAGAAAAGGCAATCCCTGGCGTATTTAAAATTTGCGACAGTAGAAAATTATTTTTTGAATAATTTACTATAGAAAAGGCAATCCCTGGCGTATTTAAAATTTGCGACAGTATAAAATTATTTTTTGAATAATTTACTATAGAAAAGGCAATCCCTGGCGTAATTAAAATTTGCGACAGTAGAAAATTATTTTTTGAAAAGTTTACTATAGAAAAGGCAATCCCTGGCGCAATTAAAATTTGCGACAGTAAAAAATTATTTTTTGCAAAATTTACTGTAGAAAAGGCAATCCCTGGCGCAATTAAAATTTGCGATAGTAAAAAATTATTTTTTGAATAATTTACTATAGAAAAGGCAATCCCTGGCGGATTTGAAATTTGCGACAGTAAAAAAATATTTTTTGAATAATTTACTATAGAAAAGGCAATCCCTGGCGTAATTAAAATTTGCGACACTAGAAAATTATTTTTTGAATAATTTACTATAGAAAAGGCAATCCCTGGCGTATTTAAAATTTGCGACAGTAAAAAATTTTTTTTTGAATAATTTACTATAGAAAAGGCAATCCCTGGCGTAATTAAAATTTGCGACAGTATAAAATTATTTTTTGAATAATTTACTATAGAAAAGGCAATCCCTGGCGTAATTAAAATTTGCGACAGTAGAAAATTATTTTTTGAATAATTTACTATAGAAAAGGCAATCCCTGGCGTAATTAAAATTTGCGACAGTAGAAAATTATTTTTTGAATAATTTACTATAGAAAAGGCAATCCCTGGCGTATTTAAAATTTGCGACAGTATAAAATTATTTTTTGAATAATTTACTATAGAAAAGGCCACCCCTGGCGTAATTAAAATTTGCGACAGTAGAAAATTATTTTTTGAAAAGTTTACTATAGAAAAGGCAATCCCTGGCGCAATTAAAATTTGCGACAGTAAAAAATTATTTTTTGCAAAATTTACTGTAGAAAAGGCAATCCCTGGCGCAATTAAAACTTGCGATAGTAAAAAATTATTTTTTGAATAATTTACTATAGAAAAGGCAATCCCTGGCGGATTTGAAATTTGCGACAGTAAAAAATTATTTTTTGAATAATTTACTATAGAAAAGGCAATCCCTGGCGCAATTAAAATTTGCGACAGTAGAAAATTATTTTTTGAATAATTTACTATAGAAAAGGCAATCCCTGGCGCACTTAAAATTTGCGACAGTATAAAATTATGTTTTGAATAATTTACTATAGAAAAGGCAATCCCTGGCGCAATTAAAATTTGCGACAGTAAAAAATTATTTTTTGAAAAATTTACTATAGAAAAGGCAATCCCTGGCGCAATTAAAATTTGCGACAGTAAAAAATTATTTTTTGAAAAATTTACTATAGAAAAGGTAATCCCTGGCGCAATTACAATTTGCGACAGTTGAAAATTATTTTTTGAATAATTTACTATAGAAAAGGCAATCCCTGGCGCACTTAAAATTTGCGACAGTATAAAATTATTTTTTGAATAATTTACTATAGAAAAGGCAATCCCTGGCGCAATTAAAATTTGCGACAGTAAAAAATTATTTTTTGAAAAATTTACTATAGAAAAGGCAATCCCTGGCGCACTTAAAATTTGCGACAGTATAAAATTATTTTTTGAATAATTTACTATAGAAAAGGCAATCCCTGGCGCGCTTAAAATTTGCGACAGTATAAAATTATTTTTTGAATAATTTACTATAGAAAAGGCAATCCCTGGCGCAATTAAAATTTGCGACAGTAAAAAATTATTTTTTGAAAAATTTACTATAGAAAAGGCAATCCCTGGCGCACTTAAAATTTGCGACAGTATAAAATTATTTTTTGAATAATTTACTATAGAAAAGGCAATCCCTGGCGCAATTAAAATTTGCGACAGTTGAAAATTATTTTTTGAATAATTTACTATAGAAAAGGCAATCCCTGGCGCACTTAAAATTTGCGACAGTATAAAATTATTTTTTGAATAATTTACTATAGAAAGGGCAATCCCTGGCGTAATTAAAATTTGCGATAGTAAAAAATTATTTTTTGAATAATTTACTATAGAAAAGGCAATCCCTGGCGTATTTAAAATTTGCGACAGTAAAAAATTATTTTTTGAATAATTTACTATAGAAAAGGCAATCCCTGGCGCAATTAAAATTTGCGACAGTAGAAAAATATTTTTTGAATAATTTACTATAGAAATGGCAATCCCTGGCGCACTTAAAATTTGCGACAGTATAAATTTTTTTTTTGAATAATTTACTATAGAAAAGGCAATCCCTGGCGCTATTAAAATTTGCGACAGTAAAAAATTATTTTTTGAAAAATTTACTATAGAAAAGGCAATCCCTGGCGCACTTAAAATTTGCGACAGTATAAAATTATTTTTTGAATAATTTACTATAGAAAAGGCAATCCCTGGCGCAGTTAAAATATGCGACAGTAAAAAATTATTTTTTGAAAAATTTACTATAGAAAAGGCAATCCCTGGCGCAATTAAAATTTGCGACAGTAAAAAATTATTTTTTGAAAAATTTACTATAGAAAAGGTAATCCCTGGCGCAATTACAATTTGCGACAGTTGAAAATTATTTTTTGAATAATTTACTATAGAAAAGGCAATCCCTGGCGCAATTAAAATTTGCGACAGTAAAAAATTATTTTTTGCAAAATTTACTATAGAAAAGGCAATCCCTGGCGTAATTAAAACTTGCAACAGTTGAAAATTATTTTTTGAATAATTTACTATAGAAAAGGCAATCCCTGGCGTAATTAAAATTTGCGACAGTAGAAAATTATTTTTTGAATAATTTACTATAGAAAAGGCAATCCCTGGCGTAATTAAAATTTGCGACAGTAGAAAATAATTTTTTGAATAATTTACTATAGAAAAGGCAATCCCTGGCGCAATTAAAATTTGCGATAGTAAAAAATTATTTTTTGAATAATTTACTATAGAAAAGGCAATCCCTGGCGTATTTAAAATTTGCGACAGTAGAAAATTATTTTTTGAATAATTTACTATAGAAAAGGCAATCCCTGGCGTATTTAAAATTTGCGACAGTATAAAATTATTTTTTGAATAATTTACTATAGAAAAGGCAATCCCTGGCGTAATTAAAATTTGCGACAGTAGAAAATTATTTTTTGAAAAGTTTACTATAGAAAAGGCAATCCCTGGCGCAATTAAAATTTGCGACAGTAAAAAATTATTTTTTGCAAAATTTACTGTAGAAAAGGCAATCCCTGGGGCAATTAAAACTTGCGATAGTAAAAAATTATTTTTTGAATAATTTACTATAGAAAAGGCAATCCCTGGCGGATTTGAAATTTGCGACAGTAAAAAATTATTTTTTGAATAATTTACTATAGAAAAGGCAATCCCTGGCGTAATTAAAATTTGCGACAGTAGAAAATTATTTTTTGAATAATTTACTATAGAAAAGGCAATCCCTGGCGTATTTAAAATTTGCGACAGTAAAAAATTTTTTTTTGAATAATTTACTATAGAAAAGGCAATCCCTGGCGTAATTAAAATTTGCGACAGTATAAAATTATTTTTTGAATAATTTACTATAGAAAAGGCAATCCCTGGCGTAATTAAAATTTGCGACAGTAGAAAATTATTTTTTGAATTTATTTACTATAGAAAAGGCAATCCCTGGCGTAATTAAAATTTGCGACAGTAGAAAATTATTTTTTGAATAATTTACTATAGAAAATGCAATCCTTGGCGCAATTAAAATTTGCGACAGTATAAAATTATTTTTTGAATAATTTACTATAGAAAAGGCAATCCCTGGCGTATTTAAAATTTGCGACAGTAGAAAATTATTTTTTGAATAATTTACTATAGAAAAGGCAATCCCTGGCGTATTTAAAATTTGCGACAGTATAAAATTATTTTTTGAATAATTTACTATAGAAAAGGCCATCCCTGGCGTAATGAAAATTTGCGACAGTAGAAAATTATTTTTTGAAAAGTTTACTATAGAAAAGGCAATCCCTGGCGCAATTAAAATTTGCGACAGTAAAAAATTATTTTTTGCAAAATTTACTGTAGAAAAGGCAATCCCTGGCACAATTAAAACTTGCGATAGTAAAAAATTATTTTTTGAATAATTTACTATAGAAAAGGCAATCCCTGGCGGATTTG
The DNA here is from genome assembly GCA_963930735.1 of Dioctria linearis. Taxonomy (NCBI): domain Eukaryota; kingdom Metazoa; phylum Arthropoda; class Insecta; order Diptera; family Asilidae; genus Dioctria; species Dioctria linearis. The sequence goes on from CAWVNZ010002720.1 coordinate 6,820, forward strand.
AAATTTGCGACAGTAAAAAATTATTTTTTGAATAATTTACTATAGAAAAGGCAATCCCTGGCGTAATTAAAACTTGCGACAGTAGAAAATTATTTTTTGAATAATTTCCTATAGAAAAGGCAATCCCTGGCGTATTTAAAATTTGCGACAGTAAAAAATTATTTTTTGAAAAATTTACTATAGAAAAGGCAATCCCTGGCGTAATTAAAATTTGCGACAGTAGAAAATTATTTTTTGAATAATTTACTATAGAAAAGGCAATCCGTGGCGTAATTAAAATTTGCGACAGTAGAAAATTAGTTTTTGAATAATTTACTATAGAAAAGGCAATCCCTGGCGTAATTAAAATTTGCGACAGTAGAAAATTATTTTTTGAATAATTTACTATAGAAAAGGCAATCCCTGGCGTAATTAAAATTTGCGACAGTAGAAAATTATTTGTTGAATAATTTACTATAGAAAAGGCAATCCCTGGCGTATTTAAAATTTGCGACAGTAAAAAATTATCTTTTGAATAATTTACTATAGAAAAGGCAATCCCTGGCGTAATTAAAATTTGCGACAGTATAAAACTATTTTTTGAATAATTTACTATACAAAAGGCAATCCCTGGCGTAATTAAAATTTGCGACAGTATAAAATTATTTTTTGAATAATTTACTATAGAAAAGGCAATCCCTGGCGTAATTAAAATTTGCGACAGTAGAAAATAATTTTTTGAAAAGTTTACTATAGAAAATGCAATCCCTGGCGCAATTAAAATTTGCGACAATAAAAAATTATTTTTTGCAAAATTTACTGTAGAAAAGGCAATCCCTGGCGCAATTAAAACTTGCGATAGTAAAAAATTATTTTTTGAATAATTTACTATAGAAAAGGCAATCCCTGGCGGATTTGAAATTTGCGACAGTAAAAAATTATTTTTTGAATAATTTACTATAGAAAAGGCAATCCCTGGCGTAATTAAAATTTGCGACAGTAGAAAATTATTTTTTGAATAATTTACTATAGAAAAGGCAATCCCTGGCGTATTTAAAATTTGCGACAGTACAAAATTATCTTTTTGAATAATTTACTATAGAAAAGGCACTCCCTGGCGTAATTAAAATTTGCGACAGTATAAAATTATTTTTTGAATAATTTACTATAGAAAAGGCAATCCCTGGCGTAATTAAAATTTGCGACAGTAGAAAATTATTTTTTGAATAATTTACTATAGAAATGGCAATCCCTGTCGTAATTAAAATTTGCGACAGTAGAAAATTATTTTTTGAATAATTTACTATAGAAAAGGCAATCCCTGCCGCACTTAGAATTTGCGACAGTAAAAAATTATTTTTTGAATAATTTACTATAGAAACGGCAATCCCTGGCGCACTTAAAATTTGCGACAGTAGAAAATTATTTTTTGAATAATTTACTATAGAAAAGGCAATCCCTGGCGCAATTAAAATTTGCGACAGTAAAAAATAATTTTTTGCAAAATTTACTGTAGAAAAGGCAATCCCTGGCGCAATTAAAACTTGCGATAGTAAAAAATTATTTTTTGAAAAATTTACTATAGAAAAGGCAATCCCTGGCGCACTTAAAATTTGCGACAGTATAAAATTATTTTTTGAATAATTTACTATAGAAAAGGCAATCCCTGGCGCAATTAAAATTTGCGACAGTTGAAAATTATTTTTTGAATAATTTACTATAGAAAAGGCAATCCCTGGCGCACTTAAAATTTGCGACAGTATAAAATTATTTTTTGAATAATTTACTATAGAAAAGGCAATCCCTGGCGTAATTAAAATTTGCGACAGTAAAAAATTATTTTTTGAATAATTTACTATAGAAAAGGCAATCCCTGGCGTATTTAAAATTTGCGACAGTAAAAAATTATTTTTTGAATAATTTACTATAGAAAAGGCAATCCCTGGCGCAATTAAAATTTGCGACAGTAGAAAATTATTTTTTGAATAATTTACTATAGAAATGGCAATCCCTGGCGCACTTAAAATTTGCGACAGTATAAAATTTTTTTTTGAATAATTTACTATAGAAAAGGCAATCCCTGGCGCTATTAAAATTTGCGACAGTAAAAAATTATTTTTTGAAAAATTTACTATAGAAAAGGCAATCCCTGGCGCACTTAAAATTTGCGACAGTATAAAATTATTTTTTGAATAATTTACTATAGAAAAGGCAATCCCTGGCGCAGTTAAAATTTGCGACAGTAAAAAATTATTTTTTGAAAAATTTACTATAGAAAAGGCAATCCCTGGCGCAATTAAAATTTGCGACAGTAAAAAATTATTTTTTGAAAAATTTACTATAGAAAAGGTAATCCCTGGCGCAATTACAATTTGCGACAGTTGAAAATTATTTTTTGAATAATTTACTATAGAAAAGGCAATCCCTGGCGCAATTAAAATTTGCGACAGTAAAAAATTATTTTTTGCAAAATTTACTATAGAAAAGGCAATCCCTGGCGTAATTAAAACTTGCAACAGTTGAAAATTATTTTTTGAATAATTTACTATAGAAAAGGCAATCCCTGGCGTAATTAAAATTTGCGACAGTAGAAAATTATTTTTTGAATAATTTACTATAGAAAAGGCAATCCCTGGCGTAATTAAAATTTGCGACAGTAGAAAATAATTTTTGAATAATTTACTATAGAAAAGGCAATCCCTGGCGCAATTAAAATTTGCGATAGTAAAAAATTATTTTTTGAATAATTTACTATAGAAAAGGCAATCCCTGGCGTAGTTAAAATATGCGACAGTAGAAAATTATTTTTTGAATAATTTACTATAGAAAAGGCAATCCCTGGCGTATTTAAAATTTGCGACAGTATAAAATTATTTTTTGAATAATTTACTATAGAAAAGGCAATCCCTGGCGTAATTAAAATTTGCGACAGTAAAAAATTATTTTTTGAATAATTTACTATAGAAAAGGCAATCCCTGGCGTATTTAAAATTTGCGACAGTAAAAAATTATTTTTTGAATAATTTACTATAGAAAAGGCAATCCCTGGCGCAATTAAAATTTGCGACAGTAGAAAATTATTTTTTGAATAATTTACTATAGAAAAGGCAATCCCTGGCGCACTTAAAATTTGCGACAGTATAAAATTATTTTTTGAATAATTTACTATAGAAAAGGCAATCCCTGGCGCAGTTAAAATTTGCGACAGTAAAAAATTATTTTTTGAAAAATTTACTATAGAAAAGGCAATCCCTGGCGCAATTAAAATTTGCGACAGTAAAAAATTATTTTTTGAAAAATTTACTATAGAAAAGGTAATCCCTGGCGCAATTACAATTTGCGACAGTTGAAAATTATTTTTTGAATAATTTACTATAGAAAAGGCAATCCCTGGCGCAATTAAAATTTGCGACAGTAAAAAATTATTTTTTGCAAAATTTACTATAGAAAAGGCAATCCCTGGCGTAATTAAAACTTGCAACAGTTGAAAATTATTTTTTGAATAATTTACTATAGAAAAGGCAATCCCTGGCGTAATTAAAATTTGCGACAGTAGAAAATTATTTTTTGAATAATTTACTATAGAAAAGGCAATCCCTGGCGTAATTAAAATTTGCGACAGTAGAAAATAATTTTTTGAATAATTTACTATAGAAAAGGCAATCCCTGGCGCAATTAAAATTTGCGATAGTAAAAAATTATTTTTTGAATAATTTACTATAGAAAAGGCAATCCCTGGCGTATTTAAAATATGCGACAGTAGAAAATTATTTTTTGAATAATTTACTATAGAAAAGGCAATCCCTGGCGTATTTAAAATTTGCGACAGTATAAAATTATTTTTTGAATAATTTACAATAGAAAAGGCAATCCCTGGCGTAATTAAAATTTGCGACAATAGAAAATTATTTTTTGAAAAGTTTACTATAGAAAAGGCAATCCCTGGCGCAATTAAAATTTGCGACAGTAAAAAATTATTTTTTGCAAAATTTACTGTAGAAAAGGCAATCCCTGGCGCAATTAAAACTTGCGATAGTAAAAAATTATTTTTTGAATAATTTACTATAGAAAAGGCAATCCCTGGCGGATTTGAAATTTGCGACAGTAAAAAATTATTTTTTGAATAATTTACTATAGAAAAGGCAATCCCTGGCGTAATTAAAATTTGCGACAGTAGAAAATTATTTTTTGAATAATTTACTATAGAAAAGGCAATCCCTGGCGTATTTAAAATTTGCGACAGTAAAAAATTTTTTTTTGAATAATTTACTATAGAAAAGGCAATCCCTGGCGTAATTAAAATTTGCGACAGTATAAAATTATTTTTTGAATAATTTACTATAGAAAAGGCAATCCCTGGCGTAATTAAAATTTGCGACAGTAGAAAATTATTTTTTGAATAATTTACTATAGAAAAGGCAATCCCTGGCGTAATTAAAATTTGCGACAGTAGAAAATTATTTTTTGAATAATTTACTATAGAAAATGCAATCCTTGGCGCAATTAAAATTTGCGACAGTATAAAATTATTTTTTGAATAATTTACTATAGAAAAGGCAATCCCTGGCGTATTTAAAATTTGCGACAGTAGAAAATTATTTTTTGAATAATTTACTATAGAAAAGGCAATCCCTGGCGTATTTAAAATTTGCGACAGTATAAAATTATTTTTTGAATAATTTACTATAGAAAAGGCCATCCCTGGCGTAATTAAAATTTGCGACAGTAGAAAATTATTTTTTGAAAAGTTTGCTATAGAAAAGGCAATCCCTGGCGCAATTAAAATTTGCGACAGTAAAAAATTATTTTTTGCAAAATTTACTGTAGAAAAGGCAATCCCTGGCGCAATTAAAACTTGCGATAGTAAAAAATTATTTTTTGAATAATTTACTATAGAAAAGGCAATCCCTGGCGGATTTGAAATTTGCGACAGTAAAAAATTATTTTTTGAATAATTTACTATAGAAAAGGCAATCCCTGGCGTAATTAAAATTTGCGACAGTAGAAAATTATTTTTTGAATAATTTCCTATAGAAAAGGCAATCCCTGGCGTATTTAAAATTTGCGACAGTAAAAAATTATTTTTTGAATAATTTACTATAGAAAAGGCAATCCCTGGCGTAATTAAAATTTGCGACAGTAGAAAATTATTTTTTGAATAATTTACTATAGAAAAGGCAATCCCTGGCGTAATTAAAATTTGCGACAGTAGAAAATTAGTTTTTGAATAATTTACTATAGAAAAGGCAATCCCTGGCGTAATTAAAATTTGCGACAGTAGAAAATTATTTTTTGAATAATTTACTATAGAAAAGGCAATCCCTGGCGTAATTAAAATTTGCGACAGTAGAAAATTATTTGTTGAATAATTTACTATAGAAAAGGCAATCCCTGGCGTATTTAAAATTTGCGACAGTAAAAAATTATTTTTTGAATAATTTACTATAGAAAAGGCAATCCCTGGTGTAATTAAAATTTGCGACAGTATAAAACTATTTTTTGAATAATTTACTATACAAAAGGCAATCCCTGGCGTAATTAAAATTTGCGACAGTATAAAATTATTTTTTGAATAATTTACTATAGAAAAGGCAATCCCTGGCGTAATTAAAATTTGCGACAGTAGAAAATAATTTTTTGAAAAGTTTACTATAGAAAAGTCAATCCCTGGCGCAATTAAAATTTGCGACAATAAAAAATTATTTTCTGCAAAATTTACTGTAGAAAAGGCAATCCCTGGCGCAATTAAAACTTGCGATAGTAAAAAATTATTTTTTGAATAATTTACTATAGAAAAGGCAATCCCTGGCGGATTTGAAATTTGCGACAGTAAAAAATTATTTTTTGAATAATTTACTATAGAAAAGGCAATCCCTGGCGTAATTAAAATTTGCGACAGTAGAAAATTATTTTTTGAATAATTTACTATAGAAAAGGCAATCCCTGGCGTATTTAAAATTTGCGACAGTACAAAATTATTTTTTGAATAATTTACTATAGAAAAGGCAATCCCTGGCGTAATTAAAATTTGCGACAGTATAAAATTATTTTTTGAATAATTTACTATAGAAAAGGCAATCCCTGGCGTAATTAAAATTTGCGACAGTAGAAAATTATTTTTTGAATAATTTACTATAGAAATGGCAATCCCTGTCGTAATTAAAATTTGCGACAGTAGAAAATTATTTTTTGAATAATTTACTATAGAAAAGGCAATCCCTGGCGCACTTAGAATTTGCGACAGTAAAAAATTATTTTTTGAATAATTTACTATAGAAAAGGCAATCCCTGGCGCACTTAAAATTTGCGACAGTAGAAAATTATTTTTTGAATAATTTACTATAGAAAAGGCAATCCCTGGCGCAATTAAAATTTGCGACAGTAAAAAATTATTTTTTGCAAAATTTACTGTAGAAAAGGCAATCCCTGGCGCAATTAAAACTTGCGATAGTAAAAAATTATTTTTTGAATAATTTACTATAGAAAAGGCAATCCCTGGCGGATTTGAAATTTGCGACAGTAAAAAATTATTTTTTGAATAATTTACTATAGAAAAGGCAATCCCTGGCGTAATTAAAATTTGCGACAGTAGACAATTATTTTTTGAATAATTTACTATAGAAAAGGCAATCCCTGGCGTATTTAAAATTTGCGACAGTAAAAAATTTTTTTTTGAATAATTTACTATAGAAAAGGCAATCCCTGGCGTAATTAAAATTTGCGACAGTATAAAATTATTTTTTGAATAATTTACTATAGAAAAGGCAATCCCTGGCGTAATTAAAATTTGCGACAGTAGAAAATTATTTTTTGAATAATTTACTATAGAAAAGGCAATCCCTGGCGTAATTAAAATTTGCGACAGTAGAAAATTATTTTTTGAATAATTTACTATAGAAAATGCAATCCTTGGCGCAATTAAAATTTGCGACAGTATAAAATTATTTTTTGAATAATTTACTATAGAAAAGGCAATCCCTGGCGTATTTAAAATTTGCGACAGTAGAAAATTATTTTTTGAATAATTTACTATAGAAAAGGCAATCCCTGGCGCACTTAAAATTTGCGACAGTAGAAAATTATTTTTTGAATAATTTACTATAGAAAAGGCAATCCCTGGCGCAATTAAAATTTGCGACAGTAAAAAATTATTTTTTGCAAAATTTACTGTAGAAAAGGCAATCCCTGGCGCAATTAAAACTTGCGATAGTAAAAAATTATTTTTTGAATAATTTACTATAGAAAAGGCAATCCCTGGCGGATTTGAAATTTGCGACAGTAAAAAATTATTTTTTGAATAATTTACTATAGAAAAGGCAATCCCTGGCGTAATTAAAATTTGCGACAGTAGAAAATTATTTTTTGAATAATTTACTATAGAAAAGGCAATCCCTGGCGTATTTAAAATTTGCGACAGTAAAAAATTTTTTTTTGAATAATTTACTATAGAAAAGGCAATCCCTGGCGTAATTAAAATTTGCGACAGTATAAAATTATTTTTTGAATAATTTACTATAGAAAAGGCAATCCCTGGCGTAATTAAAATTTGCGACAGTAGAAAATTATTTTTTGAATAATTTACTATAGAAAAGGCAATCCCTGGCGTAATTAAAATTTGCGACAGTAGAAAATTATTTTTTGAATAATTTACTATAGAAAATGCAATCCTTGGCGCAATTAAAATTTGCGACAGTATAAAATTATTTTTTGAATAATTTACTATAGAAAAGGCAATCCCTGGCGTATTTAAAATTTGCGACAGTAGAAAATTATTTTTTGAATAATTTACTATAGAAAAGGCAATCCCTGGCGTATTTAAAATTTGCGACAGTATAAAATTATTTTTTGAATAATTTACTATAGAAAAGGCCATCCCTGGCGTTATAAAATTTGCGACAGTAGAAAATTATTTTTTGAAAAGTTTACTATAGAAAAGGCAATCCCTGGCGCAATTAAAATTTGCGACAGTAAAAAATTATTTTTTGCAAAATTTACTGTAGAAAAGGCAATCCCTGGCGCAATTAAAACTTGCGATAGTAAAAAATTATTTTTTGAATAATTTACTATAGAAAAGGCAATCCCTGGCGGATTTGAAATTTGCGACAGTAAAAATTATTTTTTGAATAATTTACTATAGAAAAGGCAATCCCTGGCGTAATTAAAATTTGCGACAGTAGAAAATTATTTTTTGAATAATTTCCTATAGAAAAGGCAATCCCTGGCGTATTTAAAATTTGCGACAGTAAAAAATTATTTTTTGAATAATTTACTATAGAAAAGGCAATCCCTGGCGTAATTAAAATTTGCGACAGTAGAAAATTATTTTTTGAATAATTTACTATAGAAAAGGTAATCCCTGGCGTAATTAAAATTTGCGACAGTAGAAAATTAGTTTTTGAATAATTTACTATAGAAAAGGCAATCCCTGGCGCAATTAAAATTTGCGATAGTAAAAAATTATTTTTTGAATAATTTACTATAGAAAAGGCAATCCCTGGCGTATTTAAAATATGCGACAGTAGAAAATTATTTTTTGAATAATTTACTATAGAAAAGGCAATCCCTGGCGTATTTAAAATTTGCGACAGTATAAAATTATTTTTTGAATAATTTACTATAGAAAAGGCAATCCCTGGCGCACTTAAAATTTGCGACAGTATAAAATTATTTTTTGAATAATTTACTATAGAAAAGGCAATCCCTGGCGTAATTAAAATTTGCGACAGTAAAAAATTATTTTTTGAATAATTTTCTATAGAAAAGGCAATCCCTGGCGTATTTAAAATTTGCGACAGTAAAAAATTATTTTTTGAATAATTTACTATAGAAAAGGCAATCCCTGGCGCAATTAAAATTTGCGACAGTAGAAAATTATTTTTTGAATAATTTACTATAGAAATGGCAATCCCTGGCGCACTTAAAATTTGCGACAGTATAAAATTTTTTTTTGAATAATTTACTATAGAAAAGGCAATCCCTGGCGCTATTAAAATTTGCGACAGTAAAAAATTATTTTTTGAAAAATTTACTATAGAAAAGGCAATCCCTGGCGCACTTAAAATTTGCGACAGTATAAAATTATTTTTTGAATAATTTACTATAGAAAAGGCAATCCCTGGCGCAGTTAAAATTTGCGACAGTAAAAAATTATTTTTTGAAAAATTTACTATAGAAAAGGCAATCCCTGGCGCAATTAAAATTTGCGACAGTAAAAAATTATTTTTTGAAAAATTTACTATAGAAAAGGTAATCCCTGGCGCAATTACAATTTGCGACAGTTGAAAATTATTTTTTGAATAATTTACTATAGAAAAGGCAATCCCTGGCGCAATTAAAATTTGCGACAGTAAAAAATTATTTTTTGCAAAATTTACTATAGAAAAGGCAATCCCTGGCGTAATTAAAACTTGCAACAGTTGAAAATTATTTTTTGAATAATTTACTATAGAAAAGGCAATCCCTGGCGTAATTAAAATTTGCGACAGTAGAAAATTATTTTTTGAATAATTTACTATAGAAAAGGCAATCCCTGGCGTAATTAAAATTTGCGACAGTAGAAAATAATTTTTTGAATAATTTACTATAGAAAAGGCAATCCCTGGCGCAATTAAAATTTGCGATAGTAAAAAATTATTTTTTGAATAATTTACTATAGAAAAGGCAATCCCTGGCGTATTTAAAATATGCGACAGTAGAAAATTATTTTTTGAATAATTTACTATAGAAAAGGCAATCCCTGGCGTATTTAAAATTTGCGACAGTATAAAATTATTTTTTGAATAATTTACTATAGAAAAGGCAATCCCTGGCGTAATTAAAATTTGCGACAATAGAAAATTATTTTTTGAAAAGTTTACTATAGAAAAGGCAATCCCTGGCGCAATTAAAATTTGCGACAGTAAAAAATTATTTTTTGCAAAATTTACTGTAGAAAAGGCAATCCCTGGCGCAATTAAAACTTGCGATAGTAAAAAATTATTTTTTGAATAATTTACTATAGAAAAGGCAATCCCTGGCGGATTTGAAATTTGCGACAGTAAAAAATTATTTTTTGAATAATTTACTATAGAAAAGGCAATCCCTGGCGTAATTAAAATTTGCGACAGTAGAAAATTATTTTTTGAATAATTTACTATAGAAAAGGCAATCCCTGGCGTATTTAAAATTTGCGACAGTAAAAAATTTTTTTTGAATAATTTACTATAGAAAAGGCAATCCCTGGCGTAATTAAAATTTGCGACAGTATAAAATTATTTTTTGAATAATTTACTATAGAAAAGGCAATCCCTGGCGTAATTAAAATTTGCGACAGTAGAAAATTATTTTTTGAATAATTTACTATAGAAAAGGCAATCCCTGGCGTAATTAAAATTTGCGACAGTCGAAAATTATTTTTTGAAAAGTTTGCTATAGAAAAGGCAATCCCTGGCGCAATTAAAATTTGCGACAGTAAAAAATTATTTTTTGCAAAATTTACTGTAGAAAAGGCAATCCCTGGCGGAATTAAAACTTGCGATAGTAAAAAATTATTTTTTGAATAATTTACTATAGAAAAGGCAATCCCTGGCGGATTTGAAATTTGCGACAGTAAAAAATTATTTTTTGAATAATTTACTATAGAAAAGGCAATCCCTGGCGTAATTAAAATTTGCGACAGTAGAAAATTATTTTTTGAATAATTTCCTATAGAAAAGGCAATCCCTGGCGTATTTAAAATTTGCGACAGTAAAAAATTATTTTTTGAATAATTTACTATAGAAAAGGCAATCCCTGGCGTAATTAAAATTTGCGACAGTATAAAACTATTTTTTGAATAATTTACTATACAAAAGGCAATCCCTGGCGTAATTAAAATTTGCGACAGTATAAAATTATTTTTTGAATAATTTACTATAGAAAAGGCAATCCCTGGCGTAATTAAAATTTGCGACAGTAGAAAATAATTTTTTGAAAAGTTTACTATAGAAAAGGCAATCCCTGGCGCAATTAAAATTTGCGACAATAAAAAATTATTTTTTGCAAAATTTACTGTAGAAAAGGCAATCCCTGGCGCAATTAAAACTTGCGATAGTAAAAAATTATTTTTTGAATAATATACTATAGAAAAGGCAATCCCTGGCGGATTTGAAATTTGCGACAGTAAAAAATTATTTTTTGAATAATTTACTATAGAAAAGGCAATCCCTGGCGTAATTAAAATTTGCGACAGTAGAAAATTATTTTTTGAATAATTTACTATAGAAAAGGCAATCCCTGGCGTATTTAAAATTTGCGACAGTACAAAATTATTTTTTGAATAATTTACTATAGAAAAGGCAATCCCTGGCGTAATTAAAATTTGCGACAGTATAAAATTATTTTTTGAATAATTTACTATAGAAAAGGCAATCCCTGGCGTAATTAAAATTTGCGACAGTAGAAAATTATTTTTTGAATAATTTACTATAGAAATGGCAATCCCTGTCGTAATTAAAATTTGCGACAGTAGAAAATTATTTTTTGAATAATTTACTATAGAAAAGGCAATCCCTGGCGCACTTAAAATTTGCGACAGTAAAAAATTATTTTTTGAATAATTTACTATAGAAAAGGCAATCCCTGGCGCACTTAAAATTTGCGACAGTAGAAAATTATTTTTTGAATAATTTACTATAGAAAAGGCAATCCCTGGCGCAATTAAAATTTGCGACAGTAAAAAATTATTTTTTGCAAAATTTACTGTAGAAAAGGCAATCCCTGGCGCAATTAAAACTTGCGATAGTAAAAAATTATTTTTTGAATAATTTACTATAGAAAAGGCAATCCCTGGCGGATTTGAAATTTGCGACAGTAAAAAATTATTTTTTGAATAATTTACTATAGAAAAGGCAATCCCTGGCGTAATTAAAATTTGCGACAGTAGAAAATTATTTTTTGAATAATTTACTATAGAAAAGGCAATCCCTGGCGTATTTAAAATTTGCGACAGTAAAAAATTTTTTTTTGAATAATTTACTATAGAAAAGGCAATCCCTGGCGTAATTAAAATTTGCGACAGTATAAAATTATTTTTTGAATAATTTACTATAGAAAAGGCAATCCCTGGCGTAATTAAAATTTGCGACAGTAGAAAATTATTTTTTTGAATAATTTACTATAGAAAAGGCAATCCCTGGCGTAATTAAAATTTGCGACAGTAGAAAATTATTTTTTGAATAATTTACTATAGAAAATGCAATCCTTGGCGCAATTAAAATTTGCGACAGTATAAAATTATTTTTTGAATAATTTACTATAGAAAAGGCAATCCCTGGCGTATTTAAAATTTGCGACAGTAGAAAATTATTTTTTGAATAATTTACTATAGAAAAGGCAATCCCTGGCGTAATTAAAATTTGCGACAGTAAAAAATTATTTTTTGAATAATTTACTATAGAAAAGGCAATCCCTGGCGTATTTAAAATTTGCGACAGTAAAAAATTATTTTTTGAATAATTTACTATAGAAAAGGCAATCCCTGGCGCAATTAAAATTTGCGACAGTAGAAAATTATTTTTTGAATAATTTACTATAGAAATGGCAATCCCTGGCGCACTTAAAATTTGCGACAGTATAAAATTTTTTTTTGAATAATTTACTATAGAAAAGGCAATCCCTGGCGCTATTAAAATTTGCGACAGTAAAAAATTATTTTTTGAAAAATTTACTATAGAAAAGGCAATCCCTGGCGCACTTAAAATTTGCGACAGTATAAAATTATTTTTTGAATAATTTACTATAGAAAAGGCAATCCCTGGCGCAGTTAAAATTTGCGACAGTAAAAAATTATTTTTTGAAAAATTTACTATAGAAAAGGCAATCCCTGGCGCAATTAAAATTTGCGACAGTAAAAAATTATTTTTTGAAAAATTTACTATAGAAAAGGTAATCCCTGGCGCAATTACAATTTGCGACAGTTGAAAATTATTTTTTGAATAATTTACTATAGAAAAGGCAATCCCTGGCGCAATTAAAATTTGCGACAGTAAAAAATTATTTTTTGCAAAATTTACTATAGAAAAGGCAATCCCTGGCGTAATTAAAACTTGCAACAGTTGAAAATTATTTTTTGAATAATTTACTATAGAAAAGGCAATCCCTGGCGTAATTAAAATTTGCGACAGTAGAAAATTATTTTTTGAATAATTTACTATAGAAAAGGCAATCCCTGGCGTAATTAAAATTTGCGACAGTAGAAAATAATTTTTTGGATAATTTACTATAGAAAAGGCAATCCCTGGCGCAATTAAAATTTGCGATAGTAAAAAATTATTTTTTGAATAATTTACTATAGAAAAGGCAATCCCTGGCGTAGTTAAAATATGCGACAGTAGAAAATTATTTTTTGAATAATTTACTATAGAAAAGGCAATCCCTGGCGTATTTAAAATTTGCGACAGTATAAAATTATTTTTTGAATAATTTACTATAGAAAAGGCAATCCCTGGCGTAATTAAAATTTGCGACAGTAAAAAATTATTTTTTGAATAATTTACTATAGAAAAGGCAATCCCTGGCGTATTTAAAATTTGCGACAGTAAAAAATTATTTTTTGAATAATTTACTATAGAAAAGGCAATCCCTGGCGCAATTAAAATTTGCGACAGTAGAAAATTATTTTTTGAATAATTTACTATAGAAAAGGCAATCCCTGGCGCACTTAAAATTTGCGACAGTATAAAATTATTTTTTGAATAATTTACTATAGAAAAGGCAATCCCTGGCGCAGTTAAAATTTGCGACAGTAAAAAATTATTTTTTGAAAAATTTACTATAGAAAAGGCAATCCCTGGCGCAATTAAAATTTGCGACAGTAAAAAATTATTTTTTGAAAAATTTACTATAGAAAAGGTAATCCCTGGCGCAATTACAATTTGCGACAGTTGAAAATTATTTTTTGAATAATTTACTATAGAAAAGGCAATCCCTGGCGCAATTAAAATTTGCGACAGTAAAAAATTATTTTTTGCAAAATTTACTATAGAAAAGGCAATCCCTGGCGTAATTAAAACTTGCAACAGTTGAAAATTATTTTTTGAATAATTTACTATAGAAAAGGCAATCCCTGGCGTAATTAAAATTTGCGACAGTAGAAAATTATTTTTTGAATAATTTACTATAGAAAAGGCAATCCCTGGCGTAATTAAAATTTGCGACAGTAGAAAATAATTTTTTGAATAATTTACTATAGAAAAGGCAATCCCTGGCGCAATTAAAATTTGCGATAGTAAAAAATTATTTTTTGAATAATTTACTATAGAAAAGGCAATCCCTGGCGTATTTAAAATATGCGACAGTAGAAAATTATTTTTTGAATAATTTACTATAGAAAAGGCAATCCCTGGCGTATTTAAAATTTGCGACAGTATAAAATTATTTTTTGAATAATTTACAATAGAAAAGGCAATCCCTGGCGTAATTAAAATTTGCGACAATAGAAAATTATTTTTTGAAAAGTTTACTATAGAAAAGGCAATCCCTGGCGCAATTAAAATTTGCGACAGTAAAAAATTATTTTTTGCAAAATTTACTGTAGAAAAGGCAATCCCTGGCGCAATTAAAACTTGCGATAGTAAAAAATTATTTTTTGAATAATTTACTATAGAAAAGGCAATCCCTGGCGGATTTGAAATTTGCGACAGTAAAAAATTATTTTTTGAATAATTTACTATAGAAAAGGCAATCCCTGGCGTAATTAAAATTTGCGACAGTAGAAAATTATTTTTTGAATAATTTACTATAGAAAAGGCAATCCCTGGCGTATTTAAAATTTGCGACAGTAAAAAATTTTTTTTTGAATAATTTACTATAGAAAAGGCAATCCCTGGCGTAATTAAAATTTGCGACAGTATAAAATTATTTTTTGAATAATTTACTATAGAAAAGGCAATCCCTGGCGTAATTAAAATTTGCGACAGTAGAAAATTATTTTTTGAATAATTTACTATAGAAAAGGCAATCCCTGGCGTAATTAAAATTTGCGACAGTAGAAAATTATTTTTTGAATAATTTACTATAGAAAATGCAATCCTTGGCGCAATTAAAATTTGCGACAGTATAAAATTATTTTTTGAATAATTTACTATAGAAAAGGCAATCCCTGGCGTATTTAAAATTTGCGACAGTAGAAAATTATTTTTTGAATAATTTACTATAGAAAAGGCAATCCCTGGCGTATTTAAAATTTGCGACAGTATAAAATTATTTTTTGAATAATTTACTATAGAAAAGGCCATCCCTGGCGTAATTAAAATTTGCGACAGTAGAAAATTATTTTTTGAAAAGTTTGCTATAGAAAAGGCAATCCCTGGCGCAATTAAAATTTGCGACAGTAAAAAATTATTTTTTGCAAAATTTACTGTAGAAAAGGCAATCCCTGGCGCAATTAAAACTTGCGATAGTAAAAAATTATTTTTTGAATAATTTACTATAGAAAAGGCAATCCCTGGCGGATTTGAAATTTGCGACAGTAAAAAATTATTTTTTGAATAATTTACTATAGAAAAGGCAATCCCTGGCGTAATTAAAATTTCCGACAGTAGAAAATTATTTTTTGAATAATTTCCTATAGAAAAGGCAATCCCTGGCGTATTTAAAATTTGCGACAGTAAAAAATTATTTTTTGAATAATTTACTATAAAAAGGCAATCCCTGGCGTAATTAAAATTTGCGACAGTAGAAAATTATTTTTTGAATAATTTACTATAGAAAAGGCAATCCCTGGCGTAATTAAAATTTGCGACAGTAGAAAATTAGTTTTTGAATAATTTACTATAGAAAAGGCAATCCCTGGCGTAATTAAAATTTGCGACAGTAGAAAATTATTTTTTGAATAATTTACTATAGAAAAGGCAATCCCTGGCGTAATTAAAATTTGCGACAGTAGAAAATTATTTGTTGAATAATTTACTATAGAAAAGGCAATCCCTGGCGTATTTAAAATTTGCGACAGTAAAAAATTATTTTTTGAACAATTTACTATAGAAAAGGCAATCCCTGGTGTAATTAAAATTTGCGACAGTATAAAACTATTTTTTGAATAATTTACTATACAAAAGGCAATCCCTGGCGTAATTAAAATTTGCGACAGTATAAAATTATTTTTTGAATAATTTACTATAGAAAAGGCAATCCCTGGCGTAATTAAAATTTGCGACAGTAGAAAATAATTTTTTGAAAAGTTTACTATAGAAAAGTCAATCCCTGGCGCAATTAAAATTTGCGACAATAAAAAATTATTTTCTGCAAAATTTACTGTAGAAAAGGCAATCCCTGGCGCAATTAAAACTTGCGATAGTAAAAAATTATTTTTTGAATAATTTACTATAGAAAAGGCAATCCCTGGCGGATTTGAAATTTGCGACAGTAAAAAATTATTTTTTGAATAATTTACTATAGAAAAGGCAATCCCTGGCGTAATTAAAATTTGCGACAGTAGAAAATTATTTTTTGAATAATTTACTATAGAAAAGGCAATCCCTGGCGTATTTAAAATTTGCGACAGTACAAAATTATTTTTTGAATAATTTACTATAGAAAAGGCAATCCCTGGCGTAATTAAAATTTGCGACAGTATAAAATTATTTTTTGAATAATTTACTATAGAAAAGGCAATCCCTGGCGTAATTAAAATTTGCGACAGTAGAAAATTATTTTTTGAATAATTTACTATAGAAATGGCAATCCCTGTCGTAATTAAAATTTGCGACAGTAGAAAATTATTTTTTGAATAATTTACTATAGAAAAGGCAATCCCTGGCGCACTTAGAATTTGCGACAGTAAAAAATTATTTTTTGAATAATTTACTATAGAAAAGGCAATCCCTGGCGCACTTAAAATTTGCGACAGTAGAAAATTATTTTTTGAATAATTTACTATAGAAAAGGCAATCCCTGGCGCAATTAAAATTTGCGACAGTAAAAAATTATTTTTTGCAAAATTTACTGTAGAAAAGGCAATCCCTGGCGCAATTAAAACTTGCGATAGTAAAAAATTATTTTTTGAATAATTTACTATAGAAAAGGCAATCCCTGGCGGATTTGAAATTTGCGACAGTAAAAAATTATTTTTTGAATAATTTACTATAGAAAAGGCAATCCCTGGCGTAATTAAAATTTGCGACAGTAGACAATTATTTTTTGAATAATTTACTATAGAAAAGGCAATCCCTGGCGTATTTAAAATTTGCGACAGTAAAAAATTTTTTTTTGAATAATTTACTATAGAAAAGGCATCCCTGGCGTAATTAAAATTTGCGACAGTATAAAATTATTTTTTGAATAATTTACTATAGAAAAGGCAATCCCTGGCGTAATTAAAATTTGCGACAGTAGAAAATTATTTTTTGAATAATTTACTATAGAAAAGGCAATCCCTGGCGTAATTAAAATTTGCGACAGTAGAAAATTATTTTTTGAATAATTTACTATAGAAAATGCAATCCTTGGCGCAATTAAAATTTGCGACAGTATAAAATTATTTTTTGAATAATTTACTATAGAAAAGGCAATCCCTGGCGTATTTAAAATTTGCGACAGTAGAAAATTATTTTTTGAATAATTTACTATAGAAAAGGCAATCCCTGGCGCACTTAAAATTTGCGACAGTAGAAAATTATTTTTTGAATAATTTACTATAGAAAAGGCAATCCCTGGCGCAATTAAAATTTGCGACAGTAAAAAATTATTTTTTGCAAAATTTACTGTAGAAAAGGCAATCCCTGGCGCAATTAAAACTTGCGATAGTAAAAAATTATTTTTTGAATAATTTACTATAGAAAAGGCAATCCCTGGCGGATTTGAAATTTGCGACAGTAAAAAATTATTTTTTGAATAATTTACTATAGAAAAGGCAATCCCTGGCGTAATTAAAATTTGCGACAGTAGAAAATTATTTTTTGAATAATTTACTATAGAAAAGGCAATCCCTGGCGTATTTAAAATTTGCGACAGTAAAAAATTTTTTTTTGAATAATTTACTATAGAAAAGGCAATCCCTGGCTTAATTAAAATTTGCGACAGTATAAAATTATTTTTTGAATAATTTACTATAGAAAAGGCAATCCCTGGCGTAATTAAAATTTGCGACAGTAGAAAATTATTTTTTGAATAATTTACTATAGAAAAGGCAATCCCTGGCGTAATTAAAATTTGCGACAGTAGAAAATTATTTTTTGAATAATTTACTATAGAAAATGCAATCCTTGGCGCAATTAAAATTTGCGACAGTATAAAATTATTTTTTGAATAATTTACTATAGAAAAGGCAATCCCTGGCGTATTTAAAATTTGCGACAGTAGAAAATTATTTTTTGAATAATTTACTATAGAAAAGGCAATCCCTGGCGTATTTAAAATTTGCGACAGTATAAAATTATTTTTTGAATAATTTACTATAGAAAAGGCCATCCCTGGCGTTATTAAAATTTGCGACAGTAGAAAATTATTTTTTGAAAAGTTTACTATAGAAAAGGCAATCCCTGGCGCAATTAAAATTTGCGACAGTAAAAAATTATTTTTTGCAAAATTTACTGTAGAAAAGGCAATCCCTGGCGCAATTAAAACTTGCGATAGTAAAAAATTATTTTTTGAATAATTTACTATAGAAAAGGCAATCCCTGGCGGATTTGAAATTTGCGACAGTAAAAAATTATTTTTTGAATAATTTACTATAGAAAAGGCAATCCCTGGCGTAATTAAAATTTGCGACAGTAGAAAATTATTTTTTGAATAATTTCCTATAGAAAAGGCCATCCCTGGCGTATTTAAAATTTGCGACAGTAAAAAATTATTTTTTGAATAATTTACTATAGAAAAGGCAATCCCTGGCGTAATTAAAATTTGCGACAGTAGAAAATTATTTTTTGAATAATTTACTATAGAAAAGGTAATCCCTGGCGTAATTAAAATTTGCGACAGTAGAAAATTAGTTTTTGAATAATTTACTATAGAAAAGGCAATCCCTGGCGTAATTAAAATTTGCGACAGTAGAAAATTATTTTTTGAATAATTTACTATAGAAAAGGCAATCCCTGGCGTAATTAAAATTTGCGACAGTAGAAAATTATTTGTTGAATAATTTACTATAGAAAAGGCAATCCCTGGCGTATTTAAAATTTGCGACAGTAAAAAATTATTTTTTGAATAATTTACTATAGAAAAGGCCATCCCTGGCGTAATTAAAATTTGCGACAGTAGAAAATTATTTTTTGAAAAGTTTGCTATAGAAAAGGCAATCCCTGGCGCAATTAAAATTTGCGACAGTAAAAAATTATTTTTGCAAAATTTACTGTAGAAAAGGCAATCCCTGGCGCAATTAAAACTTGCGATAGTAAAAAATTATTTTTTGACAAATTTACTATAGAAAAGGGAATCCCTGGCGCACTTAAAATTTGCGACAGTATAAAATTATTTTTTGAATAATTTACTATAGAAAAGGCAATCCCTGGCGCAATTAAAATTTGCGACAGTTGAAAATTATTTTTTGAATAATTTACTATAGAAAAGGCAATCCCTGGCGCACTTAAAATTTGCGACAGTATAAAATTATTTTTTGAATAATTTACTATAGAAAAGGCAATCCCTGGCGTAATTAAAATTTGCGACAGTAAAAAATTATTTTTTGAATAATTTTCTATAGAAAAGGCAATCCCTGGCGTATTTAAAATTTGCGACAGTAAAAAATTATTTTTTGAATAATTTACTATAGAAAAGGCAATCCCTGGCGCAATTAAAATTTGCGACAGTAGAAAATTATTTTTTGAATAATTTACTATAGAAATGGCAATCCCTGGCGCACTTAAAATTTGCGACAGTATAAAATTTTTTTTTGAATAATTTACTATAGAAAAGGCAATCCCTGGCGCTATTAAAATTTGCGACAGTAAAAAATTATTTTTTGAAAAATTTACTATAGAAAAGGCAATCCCTGGCGCACTTAAAATTTGCGACAGTATAAAATTATTTTTTGAATAATTTACTATAGAAAAGGCAATCCCTGGCGCAGTTAAAATTTGCGACAGTAAAAAATTATTTTTTGAAAAATTTACTATAGAAAAGGCAATCCCTGGCGCAATTAAAATTTGCGACAGTAAAAAATTATTTTTTGAAAAATTTACTATAGAAAAGGTAATCCCTGGCGCAATTACAATTTGCGACAGTTGAAAATTATTTTTTGAATAATTTACTATAGAAAAGGCAATCCCTGGCGCAATTAAAATTTGCGACAGTAAAAAATTATTTTTTGCAAAATTTACTATAGAAAAGGCAATCCCTGGCGTAATTAAAACTTGCAACAGTTGAAAATTATTTTTTGAATAATTTACTATAGAAAAGGCAATCCCTGGCGGATTTGAAATTTGCGACAGTAAAAAATTATTTTTTGAATAATTAACTATAGAAAAGGCAATCCCTGGCGTAATTAAAATTTGCGACAGTAGAAAATTATTTTTTGAATAATTTACTATAGAAAAGGCAATCCCTGGCGTATTTAAAATTTGCGACAGTACAAAATTATTGTTTGAATAATTTACTATAGAAAAGGCAATCCCTGGCGTAATTAAAATTTGCGACAGTATAAAATTATTTTTTGAATAATTTACTATAGAAAAGGCAATCCCTGGCGTAATTAAAATTTGCGACAGTAGAAAATTATTTTTTGAATAATTTACTATAGAAATGGCAATCCCTGTCGTAATTAAAATTTGCGACAGTAGAAAATTATTTTTTGAATAATTTACTATAGAAAAGGCAATCCCTGGCGCACTTAAAATTTGCGACAGTAAAAAATTATTTTTTGAATAATTTACTATAGAAAAGGCAATCCCTGGCGCACTTAAAATTTGCGACAGTAGAAAATTATTTTTTGAATAATTTACTATAGAAAAGGCAATCCCTGGCGCAATTAAAATTTGCGACAGTAAAAAATTATTTTTTGCAAAATTTACTGTAGAAAAGGCAATCCCTGGCGCAATTAAAACTTGCGATAGTAAAAAATTATTTTTTGAATAATTTACTATAGAAAAGGCAATCCCTGGCGGATTTGAAATTTGCGACAGTAAAAAATTATTTTTTGAATAATTTACTATAGAAAAGGCAATCCCTGGCGTAATTAAAATTTGCGACAGTAGAAAATTATTTTTTTGAATAATTTACTATAGAAAAGGCAATCCCTGGCGTATTTAAAATTTGCGACAGTAAAAAAATTTTTTTTTGAATAATTTACTATAGAAAAGGCAATCCCTGGCGTAATTAAAATTTGCGACAGTATAAAATTATTTTTTGAATAATTTACTATAGAAAAGGCAATCCCTGGCGTAATTAAAATTTGCGACAGTAGAAAATTATTTTTTTGAATAATTTACTATAGAAAAGGCAATCCCTGGCGTAATTAAAATTTGCGACAGTAGAAAATTATTTTTTGAATAATTTACTATAGAAAATGCAATCCTTGGCGCAATTAAAATTTGCGACAGTATAAAATTATTTTTTGAATAATTTACTATAGAAAAGGCAATCCCTGGCGTATTTAAAATGCGACAGTAGAAAATTATTTTTTGAATAATTTACTATAGAAAAGCCAATCCCTGGCGTATTTAAAATTTGCGACAGTATAAAATTATTTTTTGAATAATTTACTATAGAAAAGGCCATACCTGGCGTAATTAAAATTTGCGACAGTAGAAAATTATTTTTTGAAAAGTTTACTATAGAAAAGGCAATCCCTGGCGCAATTAAAATTTGCGACAGTAAAAAATTATTTTTTGCAAAATTTACTGTAGAAAAGGCAATCCCTGGCGCAATTAAAACTTGCGATAGTAAAAAATTTTTTTTTGATTAATTTACTATAGAAAAGGCAATCCCTGGCGGATTTGAAATTTGCGACAGTAAAAAATTATTTTTTGAATAATTTACTATAGAAAAGGCAATCCCTGGCGTAATTAAAATTTGCGACAGTAGAAAATTATTTTTTGAATAATTTCCTATAGAAAAGGCAATCCCTGGCGTATTTAAAATTTGCGACAGTAAAAAATTATTTTTTGAATAATTTACTATAGAAAAGGCAATCCCTGGCGTAATTAAAATTTGCGACAGTAGAAAATTATTTTTTGAATAATTTACTATAGAAAAGGCAATCCCTGGCGTAATTAAAATTTGCGACAGTAGAAAATTAGTTTTTGAATAATTTACTATAGAAAAGGCAATCCCTGGCGTAATTAAAATTTGCGACAGTAGAAAATTATTTTTTGAATAATTTACTATAGAATAGGCAATCCCTGGCGTAATTAAAATTTGCGACAGTAGAAAATTATTTGTTGAATAATTTACTATAGAAAAGGCAATCCCTGGCGTATTTAAAATTTGCGACAGTAAAAAATTATTTTTTGAATAATTTACTATAGAAAAGGCAATCCCTGGGGTAATTAAAATTTGCGACAGTATAAAACTATTTTTTGAATAATTTACTATACAAAAGGCAATCTCTGGCGTAATTAAAATTTGCGACAGTATAAAATTATTTTTTGAATAATTTACTATAGAAAAGGCAATCCCTGGCGTAATTAAAATTTGCGACAGTAGAAAATAATTTTTTGAAAAGTTTACTATAGAAAAGGCAATCCCTGGCGCAATTAAAATTTGCGACAATAAAAAATTATTTTTTGCAAAATTTACTGTAGAAAAGGCAATCCCTGGCGCAATTAAAACTTGCGATAGTAAAAAATTATTTTTTGAATAATTTACTATAGAAAAGGCAATCCCTGGCGGATTTGAAATTTGCGACAGTAAAAAATTATTTTTTGAATAATTTACTATAGAAAAGGCAATCCCTGGCGTAATTAAAATTTGCGACAGTAGAAAATTATTTTTTGAATAATTTACTATAGAAAAGGCAATCCCTGGCGTATTTAAAATTTGCGAGAGTACAAAATTATTTTTTGAATAATTTACTATAGAAAAGGCAATCCCTGGCGTAATTAAAATTTGCGACAGTATAAAATTATTTTTTGAATAATTTACTATAGAAAAGGCAATCCCTGGCGTAATTAAAATTTGCGACAGTAGAAAATTATTTTTTGAATAATTTACTATAGAAATGGCAATCCCTGTCGTAATTAAATTTTGCGACAGTAGAAAATTATTTGTTGAATAATTTACTATAGAAAAGGCAACCCTGGCGCACTTAGAATTTGCGACAGTAAAAAATTATTTTTTGAATAATTTACTATAGAAAAGGCAATCCCTGGCGCACTTAAAATTTGCGACAGTAGAAAATTATTTTTTGAATAATTTACTATAGAAAAGGCAATCCCTGGCGCAATTAAAATTTGCGACAATAGAAAATTATTTTTTGAATAATTTACTATAGAAAAGGCAACCCCTGGCGGATTTGAAATTTGCGACAGTAAAAAATTATTTTTTGAATAATTTACAATAGAAAAGGTAATCCCTGGCGTATTTAAAATTTGCGACAGTATAAAATTATTTTTTGAATAATTTACTATAGAAAAGGCAATCCCTGGCGTAATTAAAATTTGCGACAGTAGAAAATTATTTTTTGAAAAGTTTACTATAGAAAAGGCAATCCCTGGCGCAATTAAAATTTGCGACAGTAAAAAATTATTTTTTGCAAAATTTACTGTAGAAAAGGCAATCCCTGGCGTAATTAAAATTTGCGACAGTTGAAAATTATTTTTTGAATAATTTACTATAGAAAAGGCAATCCCTGGCGCAATTAAAATTTGCGACAGTAGAAAATTATTTTTTGAATAATTTACTATAGAAAAGGCAATCCCTGGCGTATTTAAAATTTGCGACAATAGAAAATTATTTTTTGAATAATTTACTATAGAAAAGGCAACCCCTGGCGGATTTGAAATTTGCGACAGTAAAAAATTATTTTTTGAATAATTTACAATAGAAAAGGTAATCCCTGGCGTATTTAAAATTTGCGACAGTATAAAATTATTTTTTGAATAATTTACTATAGAAAAGGCAATCCCTGGCGTAATTAAAATTTGCGACAGTAGAAAATTATTTTTTGAAAAGTTTACTATAGAAAAGGCAATCCCTGGCGTAATTAAAATTTGCGACAGTAGAAAATTATTTTTTGAATAATTTACTATAGAAATGGCAATCCCTGTCGTAATTAAATTTTGCGACAGTAGAAAATTATTTTTTGAATAATTTACTATAGAAAAGGCAACCCTGGCGCACTTAGAATTTGCGACAGTAAAAAATTATTTTTTGAATAATTTACTATAGAAAAGGCAATCCCTGGCGCACTTAAAATTTGCGACAGTAGAAAATTATTTTTTGAATAATTTACTATAGAAAAGGCAATCCCTGGCGCAATTAAAATTTGCGACAATAGAAAATTATTTTTTGAATAATTTACTATAGAAAAGGCAACCCCTGGCGGATTTGAAATTTGCGACAGTAAAAAATTATTTTTTGAATAATTTACAATAGAAAAGGTAATCCCTGGCGTATTTAAAATTTGCGACAGTATAAAATTATTTTTTGAATAATTTACTATAGAAAAGGCAATCCCTGGCGTAATTAAAATTTGCGACAGTAGAAAATTATTTTTTGAAAAGTTTACTATAGAAAAGGCAATCCCTGGCGCAATTAAAATTTGCGACAGTAAAAAATTATTTTTTGCAAAATTTACTGTAGAAAAGGCAATCCCTGGCGTAATTAAAATTTGAGACAGTTGAAAATTATTTTTTGAATAATTTACTATAGAAAAGGCAATCCCTGGCGCAATTAAAATTTGCGACAGTAGAAAATTATTTTTTGAATAATTTACTATAGAAAAGGCAATCCCTGGCGTATTTAAAATTTGCGACAGTAGAAAATTATTTTTTGAATAATTTACTATAGAAAAGGCAATCCCTGGCGTATTTAAAATTTGCGACAGTGAAAAATTATTTTTTGAATAATTTACTATAGAAAAGGCAATCCCTGGCGTAATTAAAATTTGCGACAGTAGAAAATTATTTTTTGAATAATTTACTATAGAAAAGGCAATCCCTGGCGTAATTAAAATTTGCGACAGTAGAAAATTATTTTTTGAATAATTTACTATAGAAAAGGCAATCCCTGGCGTAATTGAAATTTGCCACAGTTGAAAATTATTTTTTGAATAATTTACTATAGAAAAGGCAATCCCTGGCGTAATTAAAATTTGCGACAGTAGAAAATTATTTTTTGAATAATTTCCTATAGAAAAGGCAATCCCTGGCGTATTTAAAATTTGCGACAGTAAAAAATTATTTTTTGAATAATTTACTATAGAAAAGGCAATCCCTGGCGTAATTAAAATTTGCGACAGTAGAAAATTATTTTTTGAATAATTTACTATAGAAAAGGCAATCCCTGGCGTAATTAAAATTTGCGACAGTAGAAAATTAGTTTTTGAATAATTTACTATAGAAAAGGCAATCCCTGGCGTAATTAAAATTTGCGACAGTAGAAAATTATTTTTTGAATAATTTACTATAGAAAAGGCAATCCCTGGCGTAATTAAAATTTGCGACAGTAGAAAATTATTTGTTGAATAATTTACTATAGAAAAGGCAATCCCTGGCGTATTTAAAATTTGCGACAGTAAAAAATTATTTTTTGAATAATTTACTATAGAAAAGGCAATCCCTGGGGTAATTAAAATTTGCGACAGTATAAAACTATTTTTTGAATAATTTACTATACAAAAGGCAATCTCTGGCGTAATTAAAATTTGCGACAGTATAAAATTATTTTTTGAATAATTTACTATAGAAAAGGCAATCCCTGGCGTAATTAAAATTTGCGACAGTAGAAAATAATTTTTTGAAAAGTTTACTATAGAAAAGGCAATCCCTGGCGCAATTAAAATTTGCGACAATAAAAAATTATTTTTTGCAAAATTTACTGTAGAAAAGGCAATCCCTGGCGCAATTAAAACTTGCGATAGTAAAAAATTATTTTTTGAATAATTTACTATAGAAAAGGCAATCCCTGGCGGATTTGAAATTTGCGACAGTAAAAAATTATTTTTTGAATAATTTACTATAGAAAAGGCAATCCCTGGCGTAATTAAAATTTGCGACAGTAGAAAATTATTTTTTGAATAATTTACTATAGAAAAGTCAATCCCTGGCGTATTTAAAATTTGCGAGAGTACAAAATTATTTTTTGAATAATTTACTATAGAAAAGGCAATCCCTGGCGTAATTAAAATTTGCGACAGTATAAAATTATTTTTTGAATAATTTACTATAGAAAAGGCAATCCCTGGCGTAATTAAAATTTGCGACAGTAGAAAATTATTTTTTGAATAATTTACTATAGAAATGGCAATCCCTGTCGTAATTAAATTTTGCGACAGTAGAAAATTATTTTTTGAATAATTTACTATAGAAAAGGCAACCCTGGCGCACTTAGAATTTGCGACAGTAAAAAATTATTTTTTGAATAATTTACTATAGAAAAGGCAATTCCTGGCGCACTTAAAATTTGCGACAGTAGAAAATTATTTTTTGAATAATTTACTATAGAAAAGGCAATCCCTGGCGCAATTAAAATTTGCGACAATAGAAAATTATTTTTTGAATAATTTACTATAGAAAAGGCAACCCCTGGCGGATTTGAAATTTGCGACAGTAAAAAATTATTTTTTGAATAATTTACAATAGAAAAGGTAATCCCTGGCGTATTTAAAATTTGCGACAGTATAAAATTATTTTTTGAATAATTTACTATAGAAAAGGCAATCCCTGGCGTAATTAAAATTTGCGACAGTAGAAAATTATTTTTTGAAAAGTTTACTATAGAAAAGGCAATCCCTGGCGCAATTAAAATTTGCGACAGTATAAAATTATTTTTTGAATAATTTACTATAGAAAAGGCAATCCCTGGCGTAATTAAAATTTGCGACAGTAGAAAATTATTTTTTGAATAATTTACTATAGAAATGGCAATCCCTGTCGTAATTAAATTTTGCGACAGTAGAAAATTATTTTTTGAATAATTTACTATAGAAAAGGCAACCCTGGCGCACTTAGAATTTGCGACAGTAAAAAATTATTTTTTGAATAATTTACTATAGAAAAGGCAATCCCTGGCGCACTTAAAATTTGCGACAGTAGAAAATTATTTTTTGAATAATTTACTATAGAAAAGGCAATCCCTGGCGCAATTAAAATTTGCGACAATAGAAAATTATTTTTTGAATAATTTACTATAGAAAAGGCAACCCCTGGCGGATTTGAAATTTGCGACAGTAAAAAATTATTTTTTGAATAATTTACAATAGAAAAGGTAATCCCTGGCGTATTTAAAATTTGCGACAGTATAAAATTATTTTTTGAATAATTTACTATAGAAAAGGCAATCCCTGGCGTAATTAAAATTTGCGACAGTAGAAAATTATTTTTTGAAAAGTTTACTATAGAAAAGGCAATCCCTGGCGCAATTAAAATTTGCGACAGTAAAAAATTATTTTTTGCAAAATTTACTGTAGAAAAGGCAATCCCTGGCGTAATTAAAATTTGCGACAGTTGAAAATTATTTTTTGAATAATTTACTATAGAAAAGGCAATCCCTGGCGCAATTAAAATTTGCGACAGTAGAAAATTATTTTTTGAATAATTTACTATAGAAAAGGCAATCCCTGGCGTATTTAAAATTTGCGACAGTAGAAAATTATTTTTTGAATAATTTACTATAGAAAAGGCAATCCCTGGCGTATTTAAAATTTGCGACAGTGAAAAATTATTTTTTGAATAATTTACTATAGAAAAGGCAATCCCTGGCGTAATTAAAATTTGCGACAGTAGAAAATTATTTTTTGAATAATTTACTATAGAAAAGGCAATCCCTGGCGTAATTAAAATTTGCGACAGTAGAAAATTATTTTTTGAATAATTTACTATAGAAAAGGCAATCCCTGGCGTAATTGAAATTTGCCACAGTTGAAAATTATTTTTTGAATAATTTACTATAGAAAAGGCAATCCCTGGCGTAATTAAAATTTGCGACAGTAGAAAATTATTTTTTGAATAATTTACTATAGAAAAGGCAATCCCTGGCGTAATTAAAATTTGCGACAGTATAAAATTATTTTTTGAATAATTTACTATAGAAAGGCAATCCCTGGCGTAATTAAAATTTGCGACAGTAGAAAATTATTTTTTGAAAAGTTTACTATAGAAAAGGCAATCCCTGGCGTAATTAAAATTTGCGACAGTATAAAATTATTTTTTGAATAATTTACTATTGAAAAGGCAATCCCTGGCGTAATTAAAATTTGCGACAGTATAAAATTATTTTTTGAATAATTTACTATTGAAAAGGCAATCCCTGGCGTAATTAAAATTTGCGACAGTATAAAATAATTTTTGAATAATTTACTATAGAAAGGCAATCCCTGGCGTAATTAAAATTTGCGACAGTAGAAAATTATTTTTTGAAAAGTTTACTATAGAAAAGGCAATCCCTGGCACAATTAAAATTTGCGACAGTAAAAAATTATTTTTTGCAAAATTTACTGTAGAAAAGGCAATCCCTGGCGCAATTAAAACTTGCGATAGTAAAAAATTATTTTTTGAATAATTTACTATAGAAAAGGCAATCCCTGGCGGATTTGAAATTTGCGACAGTAAAAAATTATTTTTTGAATAATTTACTATAGAAAAGGCAATCCCTGGCTCAATTGCAATTTGCGACAGTTGAAAATTATTTTTTGAATAATTTACTATAGAAAAGGCAATCCCTGGCGCAATTAAAATTTGCGACAGTAGAAAATTATTTTTTGAATAATTTACTATAGAAAAGGCAACCCCTGGCGGATTTGAAATTTGCGACAGTAAAAAATTATTTTTTGAATAATTTACAATAGAAAAGGCAATCCCTGGCGTAATTAAAATTTGCGACAGTAGAAAATTATTTTTTGAATAATTTACTATAGAAAAGGCAATCCCTGGCGCAATTAAAATTTGCGACAGTAAGAAATTAATTTGTGAGAAATTTACTATATAAAAGGCAATCCCTGGGATATTTAAAATTTGCGACAGTAAAAAATTATTTTTTGAAAAATTTACTATAGAAAAGGCAATCCCTGGCGTAATTAAAATTTGCGACAGTAGAAAATTATTTTTTGCAAAATTTACTATAGAAAAGGCAATCCCTGGCGCAATTAAAATTTGCGACAGTAAGAAATTAATTTGTGAGAAATTTACTATAGAAAAGGCAATCCCTGGGATATTTAAAATTTGCGACAGTAAAAAATTATTTTTTGAAAAATTTACTATAGAAAAGGCAATCCCTGGCCTAATTAAAATTTGCGACAGTATAAAATTATTTTTTGCAAAGTTTACTATAGAAAAGGAAATCCCTGACGCAATTAAAATTTGCGACAGTAGAAAATTATTTTTTGAATAATTTACTATAGAAAAGGCAATCCCTGGCGTAATTAAAATTTGCGACAGTTGAAAATTATTTTTTGAATAATTTACTATAGAAAAGGCAATCCCTGGCGTAATTAAAATTTGCGACAGTATAAAATTATTTTTTGAATAATTTACTATAGAAAAGGCAATCCCTGGCGTAATTAAAATTTGCGACAGTATAAAATTATTTTTTGAATAATTTACTATAGAAAAGGCAATCCCTGGCGCAATTAAAATTTGCGACAGTAAAAAATTATTTTTTGAAAAATTTACTATAGAAAAGGCAATCCCTGGCGCAATTAAAATTTGCGACAGTAAAAAATTATTTTTTGAAAAATTTACTATAGAAAAGGTAATCCCTGGCGCAATTACAATTTGCGACAGTTGAAAATTATTTTTTGAATAATTTACTATAGAAAATGCAATCCCTGGCGCAACTAAAATTTGCGACAGTAAAAAATTATTTTTTGCAAAATTTACTATAGAAAAGCCAATCCCTGGAGTAATTAAAATTTGCGACAGTATAAAATTATTTTTTGAATAATTTACTATAGAAAAGGCAATCCCTGGCGTAATTAAAATTTGCGACAGTAGAAAATTATTTTTTGAATAATTTAATATAGAAAAGGCAATCCCTGACGTATTTAAAATTTGCGACAGTAGAAAATTATTTTTTGAATAATTTACTATAGAAAAGGCAATCCCTGGCGTATTTAAAATTTGCGACAGTATAAAATTATTTTTTGAATAATTTACTATAGTAAAGGCAATCCCTGGCGTAATTAAAATTTGCGACAGTAGAAAATTATTTTTTGAAAAGTTTACTATAGAAAAGGCAATCCCTGGCGGATTTGAAATTTGCGACAGTAAAAAATTATTTTTTGAATAATTTACTATAGAAAAGGCAATCCCTGGCGTAATTAAAATTTGCGACAGTATAAAATTATTTTTTGAATAATTTACTATAGAAAAGGCAATCCCTGGCGTAATTAAAATTTGCGACAGTAGAAAATTATTTTTTGAATAATTTACTATAGAAAAGGCAATCCCTGCGCAATTAAAATTTGCGACAGTAGAAAATTATTTTTTGCAAAATTTACTATAGAAAAGGCAATCCCTGGCGTAATTAGAATTTGCGACAGTAGAAAATTAATTTGTGAGAAATTTACTATAGAAAAGCAATCCCTGGGATATTTAAAATTTGCGACAGTAAAAAATTATTTTTTTGCAAAATTTACTATAGAAAAGGCAATCCCTGGCGCACTTAAAATTTGCGACAGTATAAAATTATTTTTTGAATAATTTACTATAGAAAAGGCAATCCCTGGCGTAATTAAAATTTGCGACAGTATAAAATTATTTTTTGAATAATTTACTATAGAAAAGGCAATCCCTGGCGCAATTAAAATTTGCGACAGTAAAAAATTATTTTTTGAAAAATTTACTATAGAAAAGGCAATCCCTGGCGCAATTAAAATTTGCGACAGTAAAAAATTATTTTTTGAAAAATTTACTATAGAAAAGGTAATCCCTGGCGCAATTACAATTTGCGACAGTTGAAAATTATTTTTTGAATAATTTACTATAGAAAATGCAATCCCTGGCGCAACTAAAATTTGCGACAGTAAAAAATTATTTTTTGCAAAATTTACTATAGAAAAGCCAATCCCTGGAGTAATTAAAATTTGCGACAGTATAAAATTATTTTTTGAATAATTTACTATAGAAAAGGCAATCCCTGGCGTAATTAAAATTTGCGACAGTAGAAAATTATTTTTTGAATAATTTACTATAGAAAAGGCAATCCCTGGCGTAATTAAAATTTGCCACAGTAGAAAATTATTTTTTGAATAATTTACTATAGAAAAGGCAATCCCTGGCGCAATTAAAATTTGCGACAGTAAAAAATTATTTTTTGAATAATTTACTATCGAAAAGGCAATCCCTGACGTATTTAAAATTTGCGACAGTAGAAAATTATTTTTTGAATAATTTACTATAGAAAAGGCAATCCCTGGCGTATTTAAAATTTGCGACAGTATAAAATTATTTTTTGAATAATTTACTATAGAAAAGGCAATCCCTGGCGTAATTAAAATTTGCGACAGTAGAAAATTATTTTTTGAAAAGTTTACTATAGAAAAGGCAATCCCTGGCGGATTTGAAATTTGCGACAGTAAAAAATTATTTTTTGAATAATTTACTATAGAAAAGGCAATCCCTGGCGTAATTAAAATTTGCGACAGTATAAAATTATTTTTTGAATAATTTACTATAGAAAAGGCAATCCCTGGCGTAATTAAAATTTGCGACAGTAGAAAATTATTTTTTGAATAATTTACTATAGAAAAGGCAATCCCTGGCGCAATTAAAATTTGCGAGAGTAGAAAATTATTTTTTGCAAAATTTACTATAGAAAAGGCAATCCCTGGCGTAATTAGAATTTGCGACAGTAGAAAATTAATTTGTGAGAAATTTACTATAGAAAAGCAATCCCTGGGATATTTAAAATTTGCGACAGTAAAAAATTATTTTTTTGCAAAATTTACTATAGAAAAGGCAATCCCTGGCGCACTTAAAATTTGCGACAGTATAAAATTATTTTTTGAATAATTTACCATAGAAAAGGCAATCCCTGGCGTAATTAAAATTTGCGACAGTTGAAAATTATTTTTTGAATAATTTACTGTAGAAAAGGCAATCCCTGGCGTAATTAAAATTTGCGACAGTATAAAATTATTTTTTGAATAATTTACTATAGAAAAGGCAATCCCTGGCGTAATTAAAATTTGCGACAGTTGAAAATTATTTTTTGAATAATTTACTATAGAAAAGGCAATCCCTGGCGCAATTAAAATTTGGGACAGTAGAAAATTATTTTTTGAATAATTTACTATAGAAAAGGCAATCCCTGGCGTATTTAAAATTTGCGACAGTAGAAAACTATTTTTTGAATAATTTACTATAGAAAAGGCAATCCCTGGCGTACTTAAAATTTGCGACAGTATAAAATTATTTTTTGAATAATTTACTATAGAAAAGGCAATCCCTGGCGTAATTAAAATTTGCGACAGTAGAAAATTATTTTTTGAAAAGTTTACTATAGAAAAGGCAATCCCTGGCGGATTTGAAATTTGCGACAGTAAAAAAATATTTTTTGAATAATTTACTATAGAAACGGCAATCCCTGGCGTAATTAAAATTTGCGACAGTATAAAATTATTTTTTGAATAATTTACTATAGAAAAGGCAATCCCTGGCGTAATTAAAATTTGCGACAGTAGAAAATTATTTTTTGCAAAATTTACTGTAGAAAAGGCAATCCCTGGCGCAATTAAAACTTGCGATAGTAAAAAATTATTTTTTGAATAATTTACTATAGAAAAGGCAATCCCTGGCGTAATTAAAATTTGCGACAGTACAAAATTATTTTTTGAATAATTTACTATAAAAAAGGCAATCCCTGGCGTATTTAAAATTTGCGACAGTAGAAAATTATTTTTTGAATAATTTACTATAGAAAAGGCAATCCCTGGCGCAATTAAAATTTGCGACAGTAGAAAATTATTTTTTGAATAATTTACTATAGAAAAGCCAATCCCTGGCGTATTTAAAATTTGCGACAGTATAAAATTATTTTTTGAATAATTTACTATAGAAAAGGCAATCCCTGGCGTAATTAAAATTTGCGACAGTAGAAAATTATTTTTTGAAAAGTTTACTATAGAAAAGGCAATCCCTGGCGCAATTAAAATTTGCAACAGTAAAAAATTATTTTTTGCAAAATTTACTGTAGAAAAGGTAATCCCTGGCGCAATTAAAACTTGCGATAGTAAAAAATTATTTTTTGAATAATTTACTATAGAAAAGGCAATCCCTGGCGGATTTGAAATTTGCGACAGTAAAAAATTATTTTTTGAATAATTTACTATAGAAAAGGCAATCCCTGGCGTAATTAAAATTTGCGACAGTAGAAAATTATTTTTTGAATAATTTACTATAGAAAAGGCAATCCCTGGCGCAATTAAAATTTGCGACAGTAGAAAATTATTTTTTGAATAATTTACTATAGAAAAGGCAATCCCTGGCGCAATTAAAATTTGCAACAGTAGAAAAGTATTTTTTGCAAAATTTACTATAGAAAAGGCAATCCCTGGCGTAATTAAAATTTGCGACAGTAGAAAATTATTTTTTGAATAATTTACTATAGAAAAGGCAATCCCTGGCGTATTTAAAATTTGCGACAGTAAAAAATTATTTTTTGAATAATTTACTATAGAAAAGGCAATCCCTGGCGTATTTAAAATTTGCGACAGTAAAAAATAATTTTTTGAATAATTTACTATAGAAAAGGCAATCCCTGGCGCAATTAAAATTTGCGACAGTAGAAAATTATTTTTTGAATAATTTACTATAGAAAAGGCAATCCCTGGCGCACTTAAAATTTGCGACAGTATAAAATTATGTTTTGAATAATTTACTATAGAAAAGGCAATCCCTGGCGCAATTAAAATTTGCGACAGTAAAAAATTATTTTTTGAAAAATTTACTATAGAAAAGGCAATCCCTGGCGCAATTAAAATTTGCGACAGTAAAAAATTATTTTTTGAAAAATTTATTATAGAAAAGGTAATCCCTGGCGCAATTACAATTTGCGACAGTTCAAAATTATTTTTTGAATAATTTACTATAGAAAAGGCAATCCCTGGCGCACTTAAAATTTGCGACAGTATAAAATTATTTTTTGAATAATTTACTATAGAAAAGGCAATCCCTGGCGCAATTAAAATTTGCGACAGTAAAAAATTATTTTTTGAAAAATTTACTATAGAAAAGGCAATCCCTGGCGCACTTAAATTTTGCGACAGTATAAAATTATTTTTTGAATAATTTACTATAGAAAAGGCAATCCCTGGCGCGCTTAAAATTTGCGACAGTATAAAATTATTTTTTGAATAATTTACTATAGAAAAGGCAATCCCTGGCGCAATTAAAATTTGCGACAGTAAAAAATTATTTTTTGAAAAATTTACTATAGAAAAGGCAATCCCTGGCGCACTTAAAATTTGCGACAGTATAAAATTATTTTTTGAATAATTTACTATAGAAAAGGCAATCCCTGGCGCAATTAAAATTTGCGACAGTTGAAAATTATTTTTTGAATAATTTACTATAGAAAAGGCAATCCCTGGCGCACTTAAAATTTGCGACAGTATAAAATTATTTTTTGAATAATTTACTATAGAAAAGGCAATCCCTGGCGCAATTAAAACTTGCGATAGTAAAAAATTATTTTTTGAATAATTTACTATAGAAAAGGCAATCCCTGGCAGATTTGAAATTTGCGACAGTAAAAAATTATTTTTTGAATAATTTACTATAGAAAAGGCAATCCCTGGCGTAATTAAAATTTGCGACAGTAGAAAATTATTTTTTGAATAATTTACTATAGAAAAGGCAATCCCTGGCGCACTTAAAATTTGCGACAGTATAAAATTATTTTTTGAATAATTTACTATAGAAAAGGCAATCCCTGGCGCAATTAAAATTTGCGACAGTAAAAAATTATTTTTTGAATAATTTACTATAGAAAAGGCAATCCCTGGCGTATTTAAAATTTGCGACAGTAAAAAATTATTTTTTGAATAATTTACTATAGAAAAGGCAATCCCTGGCGCAATTAAAATTTGCGACAGTAGAAAATTATTTTTTGAATAATTTACTATAGAAATGGCAATCCCTGGCGCACTTAAAATTTGCGACAGTATAAAATTTTTTTTTGAATAATTTACTATAGAATAGGCAATCCCTGGCGCTATTAAAATTTGCGACAGTAAAAAATTATTTTTTGAAAAATTTACTATAGAAAAGGCAATCCCTGGCGCACTTAAAATTTGCGACAGTATAAAATTATTTTTTGAATAATTTACTATAGAAAAGGCAATCCCTGGCGCAGTTAAAATTTGCGACAGTAAAAAATTATTTTTTGAAAAATTTACTATAGAAAAGGCAATCCCTGGCGCAATTAAAATTTGCGACAGTAAAAAATTATTTTTTGAATAATTTACTATAGAAAAGGCAATCCCTGGCGCACTTAAAATTTGCGACAGTATAAAATTATTTTTTGAATAATTTACTATAGAAAAGGCAATCCCTGGCGCAATTAAAACTTGCGATAGTAAAAAATTATTTTTTGAATAATTTACTATAGAAAAGGCAATCCCTGGCGGATTTGAAATTTGCGACAGTAAAAAATTATTTTTTGAATAATTTACTATAGAAAAGGCAATCCCTGGCGTAATTAAAATTTGCGACAGTAGAAAATTATTTTTTGAATAATTTACTATAGAAAAGGCAATCCCTGGCGCACTTAAAATTTGCGACAGTATAAAATTATTTTTTGAATAATTTACTATAGAAAAGGCAATCCCTGGCGCAATTAAAATTTGCGACAGTAAAAAATTATTTTTTGAATAATTTACTATAGAAAAGGCAATCCCTGGCGTATTTAAAATTTGCGACAGTAAAAAATTATTTTTTGAATAATTTACTATAGAAAAGGCAATCCCTGGCGCAATTAAAATTTGCGACAGTAGAAAATTATTTTTTGAATAATTTACTATAGAAATGGCAATCCCTGGCGCACTTAAAATTTGCGACAGTATAAAATTTTTTTTTGAATAATTTACTATAGAATAGGCAATCCCTGGCGCTATTAAAATTTGCGACAGTAAAAAATTATTTTTTGAAAAATTTACTATAGAAAAGGCAATCCCTGGCGCACTTAAAATTTGCGACAGTATAAAATTATTTTTTGAATAATTTACTATAGAAAAGGCAATCCCTGGCGCAGTTAAAATTTGCGACAGTAAAAAATTATTTTTTGAAAAATTTACTATAGAAAAGGCAATCCCTGGCGCAATTAAAATTTGCGACAGTAAAAAATTATTTTTTGAAAAATTTATTATAGAAAAGGTAATCCCTGGCGCAATTAAAATTTGCGACAGTAAAAAATTATTTTTTGCAAAATTTACTATAGAAAAGGCAATCCCTGGCGTAATTAAAACTTGCAGCAGTTGAAAATTATTTTTTGAATAATTTACTATAGAAAAGGCAATCCCTGGCGTAATTGAAATTTGCGACAGTAGAAAATT
This sequence comes from Dioctria linearis, assembly GCA_963930735.1. Taxonomy (NCBI): domain Eukaryota; kingdom Metazoa; phylum Arthropoda; class Insecta; order Diptera; family Asilidae; genus Dioctria; species Dioctria linearis. The sequence goes on from CAWVNZ010002720.1 coordinate 43,400, forward strand.
ATTTTTTGAATAATTTACTATAAAGAAAAAGGCAATCCCTGGCGTAATTAAAATTTGCGAGAGTAGAAAATAATTTTTTGAATAATTTACTATAGAAAAGGCAATCCCTGGCGCAATTAAAATTTGCGAAAGTAAAAAATTATTTTTTGAATAATTTACTATAGAAAAGGCAATCCCTGGCGTATTTAAAATTTGCGACAGTAGAAAATTATTTTTTGAATAATTTACTATAGAAAAGGCAATCCCTGGCGTATTTAAAATTTGCGACAGTATAAAATTATTTTTTGAATAATTTACTATAGAAAAGGCAATCCCTGGCGTAATTAAAATTTGCGACAGTAGAAAATTATTTTTTGAAAAGTTTACTATAGAAAAGGCAATCCCTGGCGCAATTAAAATTTGCGACAGTAAAAAATTATTTTTTGCAAAATTTACTGTAGAAAAGGCAATCCCTGGCGCAATTAAAACTTGCGATAGTAAAAAATTATTTTTTGAATAACTTACTATAGAAAAGGCAATCCCTGGCGGATTTGAAATTTGCGACAGTAAAAAATTATTTTTTGAATAATATACTATAGAAAAGGCAATCCCTGGCGTAATTAAAATTTGCGACAGTAGAAAATTATTTTTTGAATAATTTACTATAGAAAAGGCAATCCCTGGCGTATTTAAAATTTGCGACAGTAAAAAATTTTTTTTTGAATAATTTACTATAGAAAAGGCAATCCCTGGCGTAATTAAAATTTGCGACAGTATAAAATTATTTTTTGAATAATTTACTATAGAAAAGGCAATCCCTGGCGTAATTAAAATTTGCGACAGTAGAAAATTATTTTTTGAATAATTTACTATAGAAAAGGCAATCCCTGGCGTAATTAAAATTTGCGACAGTAGAAAATTATTTTTTGAATAATTTACTATAGAAAATGCAATCCTTGGCGCAATTAAAATTTGCGACAGTATAAAATTATTTTTTGAATAATTTACTATAGAAAAGGCAATCCCTGGCGTATTTAAAATTTGCGACAGTAGAAAATTATTTTTTGAATAATTTACTATAGAAAAGGCAATCCCTGGCGTATTTAAAATTTGCGACAGTATAAAATTATTTTTTGAATAATTTACTATAGAAAAGGCCATCCCTGGCGTAATTAAAATTTGCGACAGTAGAAAATTATTTTTTGAAAAGTTTACTATAGAAAAGGCAATCCCTGGCGCAATTAAAATTTGCGACAGTAAAAAATTATTTTTTGCAAAATTTACTGTAGAAAAGGCAATCCCTGGCGCAATTAAAACTTGCGATAGTAAAAAATTATTTTTTGAATAATTTACTATAGAAAAGGCAATCCCTGGCGGATTTGAAATTTGCGACAGTAAAAAATTATTTTTTGAATAATTTACTATAGAAAAGGCAATCCCTGGCGTAATTAAAATTTGCGACAGTAGTAAATTATTTTTTGAATAATTTCCTATAGAAAAGGCAATCCCTGGCGTATTTAAAATTTGCGACAGTAAAAAATTATTTTTTGAATAATTTACTATAGAAAAGGCAATCCCTGGCGTAGTTAAAATTTGCGACAGTAGAAAATTATTTTTTGAATAATTTACTATAGAAAAGGCAATCCCTGGCGTAATTAAAATTTGCGACAGTAGAAAATTAGTTTTTGAATAATTTACTATAGAAAAGGCAATCCCTGGCGTAATTAAAATTTGCGACAGTAGAAAATTATTTTTTGAATAATTTACTATAGAAAAGGCAATCCCTGGCGTAATTAAAATTTGCGACAGTAGAAAATTATTTGTTGAATAATTTACTATAGAAAAGGCAATCCCTGGCGTATTTAAAATTTGCGACAGTAAAAAATTATTTTTTGAATAATTTACTATAGAAAAGGCAATCCCTGGCGTAATTAAAATTTGCGACAGTATAAAACTATTTTTTGAATAATTTACTATACAAAAGGCAATCCCTGGCGTAATTAAAATTTGCGACAGTATAAAATTATTTTTTGAATAATTTACTATAGAAAAGGCAATCCCTGGCGTAATTAAAATTTGCGACAGTAGAAAATAATTTTTTGAAAAGTTTACTATAGAAAAGGCAATCCCTGGCGCAATTAAAATTTGCGACAATAAAAAATTATTTTTTGCAAAATTTACTGTAGAAAAGGCAATCCCTGGCGCAATTAAAACTTGCGATAGTAAAAAATTATTTTTTGAATAATTTACTATAGAAAAGGCAATCCCTGGCGGATTTGAAATTTGCGACAGTAAAAAATTATTTTTTGAATAATTTACTATAGAAAAGGCAATCCCTGGCGTAATTAAAATTTGCGACAGTAGAAAATTATTTTTTGAATAATTTACTATAGAAAAGGCAATCCCTGGCGTATTTAAAATTTGCGACAGTAAAAAATTATTTTTTGAATAATTTACTATAGAAAAGGCAATCCCTGGCGTAATTAAAATTTGCGACAGTATAAAATTATTTTTTGAATAATTTACTATAGAAAAGGCAATCCCTGGCCAATTAAAATTTGCGACAATAGAAAATTATTTTTTGAATAATTTACTATAGAGAAGGCAACCCCTGGCGGATTTGAAATTTGCGACAGTAAAAAATTATTTTTTGAATAATTTACAATAGAAAAGGTAATCCCTGGCGTATTTAAAATTTGCGACAGTATAAAATTATTTTTTGAATAATTTACTATAGAAAAGGCAATCCCTGGCGTAATTAAAATTTGCGACAGTAGAAAATTATTTTTTGAAAAGTTTACTATAGAAAAGGCAATCCCTGGCGCAATTAAAATTTGCGACAGTAAAAAATTATTTTTTGCAAAATTTACTGTAGAAAAGGCAATCCCTGGCGTAATTAAAATTTGCGACAGTTGAAAATTATTTTTTGAATAATTTACTATAGAAAAGGCAATCCCTGGCGCAATTAAAATTTGCGAGAGTAGAAAATTATTTTTTGAATAATTTACTATAGAAAAGGCAATCCCTGGCGTATTTAAAATTTGCGACAGTAGAAAATTATTTTTTGAATAATTTACTATAGAAAAGGCAATCCCTGGCGTATTTAAAATTTGCGACAGTGAAAAATTATTTTTTGAATAATTTACTATAGAAAAGGCAATCCCTGGCGTAATTAAAATTTGCGACAGTAGAAAATTATTTTTTGAATAATTTACTATAGAAAAGGCAATCCCTGGCGTAATTAAAATTTGCGACAGTAGAAAATTATTTTTTGAATAATTTACTATAGAAAAGGCAATCCCTGGCGTAATTGAAATTTGCCACAGTTGAAAATTATTTTTTGAATAATTTACTATAGAAAAGGCAATCCCTGGCGTAATTAAAATTTGCGACAGTAGAAAATTATTTTTTGAATAATTTACTATAGAAAAGGCAATCCCTGGCGTATTTAAAATTTGCGACAGTAAAAAATTATTTTTTGAATAATTTACTATAGAAAAGGCAATCCCTGGCGTAATTAAAATTTGCGACAGTATAAAATTATTTTTTGAATAATTTACTATTGAAAAGGCAATCCCTGGCGTAATTAAAATTTGCGACAGTATAAAATTATTTTTTGAATAATTTACTATAGAAAGGCAATCCCTGGCGTAATTAAAATTTGCGACAGTAGAAAATTATTTTTTGAAAAGTTTACTATAGAAAAGGCAATCCCTGGCACAATTAAAATTTGCGACAGTAAAAAATTATTTTTTGCAAAATTTACTGTAGAAAAGGCAATCCCTGGCGCAATTAAAACTTGCGATAGTAAAAAATTATTTTTTGAATAATTTACTATAGAAAAGGCAATCCCTGGCGGATTTGAAATTTGCGACAGTAAAAAATTTTTTTTTGAATAATTTACTATAGAAAAGGCAATCCCTGGCGTAATTAAAATTTGCGACAGTAGAAAATTATTTTTTGAATAATTTACTATAGAAAAGGCAATCCCTGGCGTATTTAAAATTTGCGACAGTACAAAATTATTTTTTGAATAATTTACTATAGAAAAGGCAATCCCTGGCGTAATTAAAATTTGCGACAGTATAAAATTATTTTTTGAATAATTTACTATAGAAAAGGCAATCCCTGGCGTAATTAAAATTTGCGACAGTAGAAAATTATTTTTTGAATAATTTACTATAGAAAAGGCAATCCCTGGCGTAATTAAAATTTGCGACAGTAGAAAATTATTTTTTGAATAATTTACTATAGAAAAGGCAATCCCTGGCGCACTTAAAATTTGCGACAGTAAAAAATTATTTTTTGAATAATTTACTATAGAAAAGGCAATCCCTGGCGCACTTAAAATTTGCAACAGTAGAAAATTATTTTTTGAATAATTTACTATAGAAAAGGCAATCCCTGGCGCAATTAAAATTTGCGACAGTATAAAATTATTTTTTGAAAAATTTACTATAGAAAAGGCAATCCCTGGCTCAATTGCAATTTGCGACAGTTGAAAATTATTTTTTGAATAATTTACTATAGAAAAGGCAATCCCTGGCGCAATTAAAATTTGCGACAGTAGAAAATTATTTTTTGAATAATTTACTATAGAAAAGGCAACCCCTGGCGGATTTGAAATTTGCGACAGTAAAAAATTATTTTTTGAATAATTTACAATAGAAAAGGCAATCCCTGGCGTAATTAAAATTTGCGACAATAAAAAATTATTTTTTGCAAAATTTACTGTAGAAAAGGCAATCCCTGGCGCAATTAAAACTTGCGATAGTAAAAAATTATTTTTTGAATAATTTACTATAGAAAAGGCAATCCCTGGCGGATTTGAAATTTGCGACAGTAAAAAATTATTTTTTGAATAATTTACTATAGAAAAGGCAATCCCTGGTGTAATTAAAATTTGCGACAGTAGAAAATTATTTTTTGAATAATTTACTATAGAAAAGGCAATCCCTGGCGTATTTAAAATTTGCGACAGTACAAAATTATTTTTTGAATAATTTACTATGGAAAAGGCAATCCCTGGCGTAATTAAAATTTGCGACAGTATAAAATTATTTTTTGAATAATTTACTATAGAAAAGGCAATCCCTGGCGTAATTAAAATTTGCGACAGTAGAAAATTATTTTTTGAATAATTTACTATAGAAATGGCAGTCCCTGTCGTAATTAAAATTTGCGACAGTAGAAAATTATTTTTTGAATAATTTACTATAGAAAAGGCAATCCCTGGCGCACTTAGAATTTGCGACAGTAAAAAATTATTTTTTGAATAATTTACTTAGAAAAGGCAATCCCTGGCGCACTTAAAATTTGCGACAGTAGAAAATTATTTTTTGAATAATTTACTATAGAAAAGGCAATCCCTGGCGCAATTAAAATTTGCGACAATAGAAAATTATTTTTTGAATAATTTACTATAGAGAAGGCAACCCCTGGCGGATTTGAAATTTGCGACAGTAAAAAATTATTTTTTGAATAATTTACAATAGAAAAGGTAATCCCTGGCGTATTTAAAATTTGCGACAGTATAAAATTATTTTTTGAATAATTTACTATAGAAAAGGCAATCCCTGGCGTAATTAAAATTTGCGACAGTAGAAAATTATTTTTTGAAAA
>CAWVNZ010002721.1:0-59583 GCA_963930735.1 Dioctria linearis
GAAAAGAAATATGTTTAAAGAGGATTAATAGAAAATAACGCGAATTAATTAAGCTAAATGTCAATAACAAATTTTAATTATAAAATTATTTAACTAAGTCTAATGAATTTGCTAAAATGAAATTTCTGAAATAGATTTTAAAGAAGATTTTACATAATAATTAGAAGAACTCAGTCAAAAGGAAACGATCAAACCTCTTCCGGTACGGCGATGTTTTTGAAGGACAACGGTCCTATAAAAGAGAACGGAATCGGATCGCAGTCTTCTTGTCATATTCTTAGTGAGCCAGTGAAAAAAATGTATTAAGATGTTTAAAGGTAGCCTAAGTAGTTAAAAAGCAAAACGAAAAATAAATTAAAGCTGGTTTTTAATCAGAGAAAATCATGGTGTTTTTATTCAAAGGCGTTCTATTTTGCCGTGGTAATCGTAAGTTTTGGGTTACGGATTTTGGTGCGTATCTCTTGGAAATTATTAAGGTCCGAATTAGAGGTGTGCACCTTTGGCTATCTATAAATGATCATCCATTTCGGGCGCAGGCCTTGAAGCCCGAAAAAGAGAGTTTATAAATAGTGTCGACCACTGAATTTATTTCGGCATTTGTGAATGTGAAAAAATTCAAGTTTATAGCATCGAATAATTAATTAGATTTCCAGTAGAGTTATTTAACTACACAATTTTGGTAGACTTTATTCAGTGATTTAAAAAAAAGCACTCAGAGCCCCGAGGAAGCCCTAACTTTTTGGAGCCACAAAATCTCTAAAGCTTGGAGCTTTCACTTTCCCTCATTAGGGCGAATTAGCAACCGTCCAAATACACCCATGCATACACACAAGTAAAAGCATATAAAAGAAGACCATCTTACGCCAGTTTACCCCAAATCCAGCCGTAAAACAAACTCCAATTTACAGCTCGCTTGATGCAAATTGCCAGGTTGTGAAACATCAAGAAGGAAGTTTATTCATTATAACCCTTTCTACTTGGAGCCCACATAGTATCCCGTAGGGTCACTACAGGTGACGCTCGGACCACACACGAAGTACTCACTAATTCACGGTTTCATTCTTATAAATCAGTCGATTTTTTTTGTTATTAAGCCAAGCTCAGGGGATACCCTATGATACAAAGCAAAGCGCGGCAGGAAGCACACAGAGAAAATACTAGGAGACATGAGGAAAGTGGCGGAGGTGTCGATATATGTCTCTCTTGAACCTTCGCTGTTTGTAAGGGGTGAGGTAAAACAGAAGATGGTAGATTGCTCTACATTAGCCAGTCAGGTCAGACAAGAAAGTATCACCGAATTTTAGGGTGCGGCCAAAAGCGTTTTTGAGGGACGTTTAAGGAACGAAAGATAAGCAACATTGCGGTGCGTGCTCGAGTGGGTCGATATGACACGTTGTTGCCAAATCGCCAATTGGGCTTAACGGCTCTATTTTGGACAAATCTAATCAAGCTAAGACTATACGGTCAGCCCACAGCCTGATGTGCAAATTGTATTCCATTCTAGGTCTGATATAGGACTTTTAGAGGTACGATAGATTTGATAGGCTGAAATATATCTTACAACTTTTCAGAAATCAAAGACATTTCGATGCTTCTTTGGCAACAGAGAAGGATGTGGTCTGCCTAGTTTAATTTACTAAAAATGTTAATGCCAAGAATGTCCAGTGACGGTGAATCTGAAATTAAAGCTCCAACAAATGAAAGGGGGAGTGATTAAATGGTGATCTTGCATTAAAGACATCAGAAGCTTTGGGTCTTAGATGCATTCATGCCCCAAGCGAGGATAATATCAAGATCGTTATCAATGATTAGTGATCTAGTCATGCAATCTCACATGCGCCATTCTTTCTGAAGTCCGCAAGAGTATGAAGGAAGTGAGGAAAAATCAAGGGTACTGTCATCAGCAAGCTATGGATGAGATTTGAAAGTAAGGGAAAGCAGATCATTAATGAAAACTAGGAAGAGAGACGGAGAGCTAGCGAAACCCTCGGGTTCACCGGGCATTTATAGTGTGAGGTTCAGATCTAGCGACATCAAATACAACACTTATTTGGCGATCAGATAAAAAACTTTCAATCTATAATAGAAGTGGAGGGGAGAGACCAAGTGCTTTAAGTTTGTCTAAAAGGCCAGGATTCCAGACTCTATCAAAGGTCTTGGAAATATCCAAAGCAACGATATTGGAATCACCAAAATTATGGAGACTACGGTTCCAACGTTCCGTAAAAAAGGACAGCAAGTCTCCAGATGACCGTCCAGCCCGAAAGCCATATTTGCGATCGTTGGTGAATTGATGTGTTTCTTGAAACTGCATTAATTTTGAAATTATTGATAGATTCAATACCCTTTGAAAGAATCGAAATGATTAAAAATGGTCGATAATTTGAGGGATCACTACCCTCTCCCTTTTTTTGGGAATAGGTTAAACGTGTGCTAGTTTCTAAGCTGTTGGAATGATTCCTGTTGAATAAGACAAGTACGATAGTTTGTGCAGAGCTTTAGCCAAGGATAAGGCTGCTCAGGAGCGAATGCGTATTTGCCCTAACAGGTATCTGTGAAATGCGTTGAAGCCGTGAATTTCAAGTGAATCTATCAGCTAGAATATTTTCTTTATCCAGGGAGTCAACTACGACTTCACCATTGTTAAATATTGAAGGTATTGAGGAAGTGGTTAAGTTGTTCTTGTGGTTTTGACGAGAGGACCAGATCGAAATATTATATATAAATTATCGAAAAAGCTGTTGAATTTATTCTATAGGCACAGTCCTAAAGGTTCCGTCCAATAAATTAGATTTGTGGAGGGGTATGCTGGCGTTGGCGTCGCATTCATGAAATATCTATTGCGAGTCCCTGTCAAATTTCCTACCTATCTAGGTTTAGACTGTTAATAAAGTCTATAACCATTCTGGGATTGAGGTTCCACATGTAGTTTGGTGGAGGAAAGCATTTTCGAGATGGGCAGCAAGTGCTCCGAAGTTGCGTGAGTATCCTACGAGAAGCGGTAGGATGAAGTCTCAGCCAAGCCCATCTTGTATAGGTGACATATCAATGGCAATGGCCTGAAAACTTTTGTTTTCCGAAAGACGTGTTGATAATCTATTTTGCGTAACGAAGTCCTTGTAGACTTTCCCAATGAAGGGATTTTTGGTTATTCTCCCAGCTATTTAGGAAATCTTTGAGGTAACATTTTGAAGTGCCACAAAATGGCTCTGATTCAACAAAGGGGGTTTCTGATCCCCTTTTGGTTAGGCCGTCAGCAATTTTCATTACCTATATGATCCTCGTGTCCTTAGCTTGATAGTGTAAAACTTTCAGGCCTTGAGAACAGCTTGACTGTCCGAGAAGATATTGATAATTGAGCCATTATAGCTCTTTAAATGCAGGTATTTTCGCATTCTTCTATGGCTGATACCTCGGCCTGGAATACAGTAGGAGTAGTCCAGGCACTTTCATATATGGTGTATGCGGCCGTATACGTTCATTTTTGAACCATCTGTATATAACACCATCGTTCCTTGTTGGAAGGACGATTTAGTGGAACGTCATTGTTGTCGGTTTTCCAAAACCGCGCCGCATGGTATTACCAAAATCCATCTTGGAACGATTATATAAGATGTTGTCGTCATTTATTCGAAGCATTTCTGTTTTTAAGATACTTAAATGACCAATCAGATTATCCGGATTTAGCTGTTTCTCCTTATGCACTCTCATAATACTAGAGATACCTTCCTTTTTCACCAGAAATGGAGGGGTGGAAGAATTAATAAGGCTTGCAATGTTGATATAGGTCAGGTCCCCATGGAACCAGTTATTCCTAGACGGCAAGCCGCTGGATGTTTTGAAGCAGTGCCTCGGTTTTTTTCTGATTAGTTTGAAGCCACCATGCGACGGCCGCATAGGTGACCATGGGTCTAACAATTGTGGTGTACGTCCAGTACACCGTTTTTGCTATCAGACCCATGTTCTGCCAATGAAGCGACGATACGTGTGGAGAGATCCTACCGCTCTATCCATCAGTAATCTCAATTACAAGTCGGAATGATTTTCTATATAAACAAAACAATTATATTGTAATGAATATTTTATTGTCGCCATAAAATTGCTCTGGCCGAACAGTAACGAGGGAACAATTTTAGTTATGTATTCCTATACACCACGCCTTTCCTATACCACAATTTCTTCTAAGCACTCCATCTGCTCGTCACTTGTAGACCCGATCGTTTCTGAAATTTATTTCTACCGTGGCACGGATAAGAGGTACATAGATCCTAAAGCGCTCCCGCAATCGTCGTGGGTATTCCTGTTAGTGCCTTCGCTAGAAGTTCCCGTGCATACAGGATGAAACTGAAGTATTCACCATTCGATTTTGTCTCGCAACGGTCGACAACTAGCTGACTTCAACGCGCACCACGTCATTGTGAAATTTGAGTGTTGAATGCCTTTGGTAATATTATGTGAACTGGCCTAGAATACAACGAGGGTCGAGGTGGATATAAAGATATGTGTGAATGCGTGCGTGTCGCTGCTTTTCCGGAACGCGGGGTACTTATGTAGGAACCTATGCGCGTCGAAGAAAGTGTATGTAAAGACGAAACACTTTTCTCAACGTAACCGTATGGTTAACTAATCCTTGAATTACTTTTAACAGTCGTGTGTTAAGTGTTGCTGAGACGAGGGTTCCTTCTCATTCTTTCAGGAAAGAGCGTTCAGACCTAGATTCGACGGTTAAATTAACACACGGGACGTAAGCTTTCAATAACTATAAAGTCCAATGAAAAATTTTAGCAATAAATACAAAATCTCAATATACAAAAACAATAAAATTTTATAAAAAAATTTAAATGCAATAAAAACTGAGAAATGGTACACATAAATCTTCGACTACGGCTACTTATCTGTAAACCAGTTGTTTGGAAAGCAGGTTCCAGGGATTCCGTTGCGTGACTTCTTCTGTTTCTTGATTATATTCCTCCACTTTTACTCCTTTATGCAATAAAACATCTTACACTTTTAACTACTTTAATGCAATGTACCGAAAATTCCATCAATTTACGAAAATTATTATTATTATTTTTTTTTGTATATATGTACTTAAAAAACATTTAAACCAATTTCAATCAACAAAAAAAAAAACCTGAACGCTGTCGGCCTCAAGTTCACTGCTAGACTTCTCGACAATTCCAAAAGTACTCTCTGGTGTACGGGAAAAAATTTATGCTACCACGTAAGTGGGCCAGAACTCGCCGCATTAGGTGCAGCCACGCCATCTCTTAGATTTGTGGGTCCCCAATTTGCTTTGCTTCCTTCATAAGCGTCATAGCGTACGAGTTGGACTTTAGCAGGCCTTTATGTTCATCGCAGGGAAACCTAAGGATTTTGGAACAATATGCTGCGGGAAAATATGCAATAAGAATGAACCAACATTTCAGTTGTAAGCATCGGACTTTACTCCATAATAATATATTTTCGGGGGTTCTTTCGCTTCCTACATTTGATGAATATTTTTTTTTCGGGCCTTACTTCGTTTTTTTGTTTTGGGCCTCGTTTTTATCTACTTTGGGCTTTATTTCATCTTCCATTTCGGGCGTTATTTCGAAACGAAAAGAAGTCCAAAATCTTCGGGCAATATTTCATTCGTATTTACATTTTGGAGGTCATTTCATCTGGTGTTATTTCTCAACTGTTTATTTGCGACTACTCATAAGTATATGTGAATGGTTTCATTTTTCTTGTAAACTGCACATCATCTATTCTTCCTCAACATTTCTGAATTCGAAGAAAATGTAATGGAATCATGTATAGAGGAAGAGAAAATCATCTTTCATACCTAGATATCAGTGGAATACAAGAAACTTTCAATATTTTAGCTAAATATTATTAAATACAAAATCTTGACATTTTTGGGAGCCCAGATAATAAAGTTAAGCGACGGATAATAAAAGGTGGCTGAGATAAATTTAATTAATGAAAGGTTTTATTTAATTTCAGGAAGCCCGGCTAACAGAGTTAAACCACGGATTTTGAAGTATAATTCCGAAAACCAAAAATGATATCTTCCCAGCTAATCGTTGTTAACTCCAATTAAAAGAGCAGACAAATTGAATATTTTCTGGTTACGCAATGTTCTTATAACTGTACATAGTTTTTTTTTCCCGGACGGGAATCGAACCCACACTTGTGAGAATCGATCATAGATGGAGAATAGAAGAATTTTAAAAGCTTTTATTTTAACGATTTTTTAATCAAATTACAAATATAAAAGGAAAAAAGAACCGCTTCGCCTGGGGTTTGAAGGTGGAGAAACTTCCGTTTTCCGGACTCTTACCACTGAGCTAACCAGACAGATGTCTTTACCTCTTGTATTTATTAAATTTGTGCCTAGTCTACTGGGCCTCTGACTTAGAATCGTTAAAAATAGAAGTTCTTAAAATTCTTCTATTCTCCATCTTTAACCGATTCTAACAAGTATGGGTTTTATTCCCGTCCGGGAAAAAATTCTCTATTCACTTCTCTACTACTGTGAATTCGTAACATTTCGTCCCTATTTTTCATATGTTTTTTAAATATTTTTTCTCCCTTCGTTATCCTTAATCACAAATTTGTAGATATACGTGTATGCAACTAATGTGTGGTAACCCTTAACTTTAGCCACTCGCTAATTGATTGTAACGCTTAACCTAAGGAACCCTTAAAACTAATTAATTTTCAGATATCTGATTGAGGAAATAATTTATGTAAGGAGTCACAGGCCTTTCTGCAAGTAGGCTTGAAATATAGTTGGCTGTGGGTGGCATCATTTGCTAAATGAAATTAACTTTAATAAAACGATTAAGGGGATTTCTGGTAACACGGAAATGAACAAATCTCGTAGGAAATATAAAAAATAAATTATAAAAACAGTATAAACTAAATTATTATCTGATCCCAGCTCAATTTGTTTGTTTTTTGTGCCTTTCTTACTCTCTCCCACAAGCAATAATTTGTTCATTGCGGAATCTTTTGAAGGAAAAATGTGAATTTCATTCAAAACAGTTTCTTTTTTTATGAGCTACACGAGATTACAGATGCTGCGCTTTTCCCTAATATTAAGAATTTCTTCTTCTGTTATTGTTTTGTGTAAGCCTCTTACCCCCTCACTTTATCGCATGGTAAACAAAATAAAAAATTTGAGATTTTTATTCATCGCATTAAGGAACCATTCAAGCAATAAAGTCGGAATATATTAAAACTCCGCCATTTAAATAAGCGTTGAGAAAACCTCGTGAAAATTCATGTAAATTGGTAGTAAAGAAAACAATAAGAAAAATGTTGTTTGGAGCATTTGTTATTTAAGAACTTTAAATTAATGTCACCGAAAATGTTATGATATTAAAATATTCATAAATAAGTAGGACTACAAATATTCATAAATAAGTAGGACTACATAATAGTGTCGGTTATAACATAATTTTGTGAGTATTTAATGGCTTGTCATTTGTAATGTCAATCGAATTGTTCCTTTCGTTGTCATTCACACACTTAAGGATCTAAAACATAGGGGGGAAATAAGTGTAATGACTTCGTATAGAATAAAAAGAATTTTTGTAGAAGCTGTTTCTATGGATTAACAAAGATTTAGCATATACAATTTAATTGTTGAAATGTCAGCTTAATAGTAACAGAGATGTCACAAGAATTAAATGTTAAATGCAATAACAGAGCAGAGTATACAAATTTGTATGGTTGGTGGGAAACAGTGCCGGATTCAGGGGGGGGGGGGGGGGCAATCGGGGCGATCGCCCCCGCTTAAAGTAAAAATTTATTCTCTAATCAAATAAAATCAGAATATATATACAGGGTGATTCAGATCAAGATACCTTCTGGTAAACCACGCGGTTTCCTTGAGCTACGCTGATCAAAAAATTGTTCACCCCCCCCCCCCCCCCCCACCCAAGAAACCATCCTTTAGGAGTTGTGGCCAGTTGAAGATTTCGCCAAATATTCGTGAGAATTAATGAATATAACTTTTGAACCACGCTATACATTTTGGTTATTGTTGGCTTATTATATAGCCAAGATTAGTATCTGTCGAAAAATGTATTACTGTGTATATTTTAATTAAGCATCTTTAAATTATTCTCAAATATTTCCAAAATTTGTGATTTTTTTTACACACAAATTTCATAAATACCGTTATTTATTTCAAAAACTTTTGTGTGTAAAAAATTAAAATATTGGAAATTTTTGAGAATAATTTAAAGATGCTTAATTTAAAATATACAGAGTAATACAATTTTCGACAGCTACTATTCTTGGCTATGTAGCAAGCCAACAATAACCAAAATCTATAGCGTGGTTCAAAAGTTAAACTCATTTATTCACAGCAGGGTTCACGAATATTGGCGAAATTTTCAACTGGCCAACTGGGGGGGTATGTGGAACAATTTTTTGATCAGCTTACCTCAAGAAATCGCATGCTATACCAGAAGGTAGCGATATCTTGATCTGAATCACCCTGTATACAAAAAAGATCATTTTAAAAAAGACTGCTTCGAAATTCATACTAATAAATAGAAAATAATTTCTTCCTTCACAAAAGTTCTTAGAGTTTCACTTCATTTTATATTTTAATTATATTAATATTTATTTGTGTATAAAATTTAAAAATTTCAAGGTACAAAAAGAAAGCAAAGTCTGACCAATCTGATGTTTTCAAAAAATTTGTATATTTGTATTTAATGGAATATATCATCTGTATATTGGAAAGTCGTAAGTGCATATTTTATGATTTTAGTAAATCAACTTTTAAATTTTAAGCCATCAAAAATAAAAACTGTATGATAGAAGTTTTTCGCTTTGCTTTGTTTCATTGATGTTCCAATTAAATTATAAAAAATTCATATTACTAGGTATTGTACAATAATTATCGTTAATTAATATAAATTACTAGCACGTATAATTTTCTAAAGGAGATATTAATGTTATTTTATGGTATCAGATAACTCAATGCCTTCGAATAGGCTATAGAAATTCTTAATAGAATCATATTGCATATACTACTACTCTGCTTCAACCAATTATAGAAACTTCTTCCAAAATTTATTAATTTATTTTAGTCCAAATAATAAAGCTTAAAATATGTTTTATCCTGCTTAGACAAAAAAGGCGGCAAATCTTTTATGTTCTTTATTTTTTTCTTCGGTATTTTTAGACTTCGAAGAAAACCTTTTTCTGCTCTCATAAAGAGGCTCGCTTTAAAGTTTTGTATTTCAGCTTAAAGAGATCACCTGTTCCATAAAGTAAAATCGTCAGTTTTGAAAACTGAATTTACGTCTGAAATACGACACATCAAAGGAAAAGACAACACAGTTGCAGACTCTTTCTCTCGTACATTTGCAAACGAGGCTCTGGACTGTTCGTCCATTAAACTTGATCTCCCCACTTTAGAAAAACATCAGACGAACGATTCCGAAATACAGACTTTGCTGAATTCTGCACAACTAAAACCAAAAATCAAATTAAAGAGGAAATTCGTCCAACTTTTCAAGATCCAATCTGGTGCGAAGTGTCAACAGATCATGTTAGACCTTCATTCCAGCCACTCCCAGAAAGTCTGTTTTCACGACACTTCATTCACTCTCATATCCTAGGATTCAAGTATCAAGCAAACTAGTTTCCACGCGTTACTTCTGGCCCAAAATGAATCTGGACATCAAGGTATGGGTGCAGGAATGCGTAAAATGCCAACAATCTAAAGTCCACAGACATACCAAAAGTCCACATGGAGAATTTCCCATCCCGAATGCCAGATTCAAACATCTCCACATGGACATTATTGGCCCCCTGGAACCGTCACACGGATTCACTCACATATTAACGGTGGTGGACCTTTTCACAAGGTGGCCAGAAGCCTATCCTCTAAATGATACAGTAACTTCCACTATCGCCGTGACATTTGTTAAGGAGTTTGTGTGTAGATTTGGCGTACATTTGCGGATAACCACTGATCAAGGAAGTCAGTTCGAGTCTCAGCACTTTCAGCAGCTGACAGCTCCTTGGCACACTGAATTTGAACAACTACCATCAGCAGGCTAATGGAATGGTAGAGCGCTTTCACTTCCACCACAAAAACACTTTGAGATGCAGGCAAGCAAATTCTGGGTGGAGTGATGACTTACCCATAATTTTGCTAGGGATTCGCTGCGCTTTCAAACCCGATCTAAAATACTCGCCATCGGAACTAGACTATGGGCAGCCGCTCAAGCTTCCATCCGAATTCTACTCTTCTGATCAGAATGTAACAGATATAGAACCGGACACCGTTATGTCTCAATTGATGAAACTCCTTTAAGCCAACTCAATCACGAAAATCGAATACACTCACGTACATCCCTACACAATTAAAGGACTGCGATCAAGTTTTTGTACGTATTGAACAAATGAAAGGAACTTTGAGATCACCCTATGAAGGTCCTTATGAAGTAATACAAAAATTAAGAAAAAGTTTCATCGTTAACATTAGAGGAAAAAATGTGAATATTACCATTGACGGTTTAAAGCCGGCCTTTATAGCAGAATCTAACGACGCTCTGAAAATATCAAAAAAAGCTAAATTTTGTTCTATTTAGATCCTTATATTTTTGCGTCTTCGACTGGAAGGGCAGTACTGTAGTACGCTCAGTGCCTCACAAAGGCATTGCAATTCATTGAGTCATTATCTACGTATGCATTTTGTTATCATTTGTCAGCATCTCGTCGCGCCTGCTCTGACAAAAATAACATCGATTATCGAAATTCGTGCGAGCTATCAGCAGACACATTGAATTCGAGTCAGTCGTTACTCAACAGGAGCATTGGTAGTTAGGGGACCCCGCGTGATTCCATTAGAGTACAGTTTGATTTGAACTTTTGTCAATTTTATGTTTTAGATTTTAGTAGTGAAGTAAAGATTGAATAAAAGAATTGAAATACGTCTTCATCAATTACGGGGCCCTAAACCCTAACGTCCTCAGGAATCCTACCTAGATTTTGTATATGATATACTTATAATAGATCCACCTTCTATAAAATTCAACTTATGGTGGTTATTTAAATTATTAATAGTGTACTCAACGGCGGATACAAATCAAAATTTATACTCTAATAAAATGAAATAGAATTCTAATGTAATGAAATAGAATATAAAAAAAACATCTTTTTAAATCTTCTAAATCCTCATTAAAAAAATAGAAAATAATTTCTCCCTTCATTTAATGGCTTGATCACGAGCGCGATTTATCGCATGCGACAGAGCTCTGATTGTAGCTGTCGCTGGACATGCTTACTCTTTCTACGTTTCGTGCGATGCAAAAATTTATCGCAGCAATGCTCTTAGTTTGGTGCGATTTTCACCGTAACCTCAACATTTACGTTTGTTTACCTTTGAAATCGGGTGCTAAAGCTCCGCAGTGACGTCAAAATTGATTATAATATGTAAATATATAAATATAAAAACATAAATATATGTAAATTTCACACTAATATCACCTTGCCACTATAAAACTAAACAAATTAAGTTGTAGCCTCTGTCAACCTTGTGAACGTATCGCGCGATAAAAACCATTCGCAAATAGAGATAGATCTATAGAAAGAGCAGAACGTCACCAAAATATCGCACGTATCGCATCGCGCTCGTGAACAGGGGTTAATGAAAACATCACCAAAGGTGGCTAGAGTTTCCTTTCATTTTGCATTTAATTTAATATTAAAACTGTATTACATTTGTGAATAAATTTTAAAATTTTCAAGGTATACAAAGAAAGCAATATCTGGGCCGGGTTCCGCAACTATGAGTTCACGCGTGCGTACAAAATTTTGTGTACGCCACCTTGTTCCGATTCCGCAAAAGAGGAAATGAGTTTTACTGTCTAAATTTTGTACACTTCTAGCCCCTGGCCAATTGAAATTGAAATTTGGAACTCCTAATGTTTATCAAAATACTTAATTAAAATACTTTGATTTGACTTTACTTTCTTTGTGTACCATGACAATTTTAAAATTTATACACAATTGTAATATAATTTTAATATTTAATTAAATGGAAAACTCTAGATAGTTTTTAAAAAGTAATTTGTTGTATTTATAATTTTTTTCTTTTTTAGTCATAAATTATTCTCAAAAAAGTTAAAATTATACCACTAAGGAATTTTCAGAACAAGCAAAATTTTTGTACTTTTTTGTGATCGAAATACTGACAAAAGCCGGGTATTTTGATGAAAAGTAGTATCTTGGGAAAATTATCATAGCAGGGGTAATTAATCTTAGATTCAGTTTTCCTGCAAATATTTAATTTCATTTTATGCATATATTAACCCTACCTATTAGCATTCCCCGAAAATTTCTTTAATTATTTAATTTGCAAGAAATTGTTGTCCTGCCCAGGAAATTACGGTGTTTGAACGAAATACAAGCGACCTTTATTTGAAAAACACCAGCAGTAACACAAGCAACAAGTGTATAATATCTGTTTTATATGAGACTAAATTTTACTATGCTTACGGGATCAAAAACTTAAATTATATAAATAAAAAAACTCCGGCGATATTTGAATGCTAATGAAATTGTCATGCTGAAACGAAAAGAGAAAGCTATACGGAGTGGTCCACAAATAATGGCAAGTGCGGTTATAGGGGGCGATAGGGGTGATCGCCCCCCTAGAGCAAATGTCTGGATCCGCCCTTGGTGGGAGAGTCCGGAATGGACCACATTTTAAATTATGGATAAGTTGAGTGACTCATATTTTCTCCCATTTGCCATTTTGAATAGGCCGATCTAATGTATACAAAACTCCTATTAAAGCAACATTTGCTCTCACCATACTCTAAAACATGTTGTGCTCTATTTTGGAATGCACTACCCATTTTTGTATACCTGTATGCTTTGCTCTGGTATACATAACATGCAATATCTAGTTCTTGTGTCATCTATGGGAGTAAATAGGTGTTTTTCTAGGCAACATGTGTGACATGACCATTCCCAATTTTGTTAAAATTTTACATACTTGGAGGGTTTGTGAAAACAAAAATACAAACTAAAAACAAGTTTTCATATTGGATTTAAGAATCCCAAAAGCTTCCCTTTAAAATGACCTATAACCCTCTGTTTTCAAAATGTAACCCTTTTTGTATTTTTTGCAAATTGTCGTATGCATATCGAGCGAAAAAGTTCAATGCCAGAAAGTAGACAATTATCTTTTGGGAATGAGCTTTTTTATACATTTTCACTGGATATGCTTAAGACAACTGCGAAAAACGCAGAAAGTGTCAAATTTGGGTCAAAAGTTATGGGAAAGCTTCTGGGCTTCTTAAATCCAATAAAAAAACTTGGTTTTGATGAAACGCTTTTGACAAAAATAGTAGTTAAAAAAACAGCGAGCCATAGTTCCGAAATTTTAATTTTGTTTAGCCATAACTTCAAAATGGAGAGGAGGAGAGGAAAAATTTAATAAGACTGGAAAGGTTCAATTTTTAACAATCCAACAAATTTCAAATCATTATCATAGGATGTAACATTCAGTGGTTACAGGGTGATCTATGAAAAACATACCCAAATATCTTAAAGTCCCGTTATCTCGGAAACCGTTAGGATTTCCCCCACCACTAATAAATTTTTTTTTGCTTTTCTAAGCATAACCTATTCATAGCCTTCAGGTGCAAGACCACACACGGAACACCCTGTATATAAACATTGTTTTTTTTATTCGTATGTAGTGATGGATGTATTTTGGTGAAACTTTCTTGATTTTTTACTCCTTGATCTCCGTGAGATCCCAAGTTAAAATTTTAGTATGCCTTAGTGCATAATCTAAAAAATAAAAAATAAATGAATAAAATTAAAATTACGGTTGCTAGAATATTTAAGGATAAAGGATAAAATCCTAATTCTCGCTGTTCTTTTCCGCATGTTTTTAGGATGCTATTTTTTTTGGATAACTTGAAATCCTATCTTTCATTATCGTAGCCTGAATAGAAAAATATATATGAATTTATAAAGAATATCAGGACAAAATATTTGCACAATTTTGAAAATGGCATAATGGAAAATCTTTGATTTTAAATTTTTAATTTTTCATAACCCCCTAAGTATGTAAAATTTCAACAAATTTCGTGATGGTCATATCACACTCTCTGTGATTTTTCGTCGATTTGCTATGGAATGACCATCCACTTGCGAAAGTTAATTATCAATTATACTTTGGACGGCGAATTAATGGACTAAGGTGAGATTCTATCCAGTGAAAAAAGAAAGGTAAAGAGAATAATAATTGGACATTTAAGACATTTGTTTTGTTCATTTTCTTATGTATGTTGAATAACTTGCCATAAAGGTTTTGGTATTTTCTTTAAAAAAAACTTATATATATGTATAAAAATCACAGTTATTAAACATTTTTAGGATGTGCATATAAACAATATAGGGGTACACTCCTTGGACAATAATTTTATACCAGTCCGTGTCCTGTTATTACTTTAACAATTAGGTGGGAGAAATATCTAATGAAGAAATATTGAAATGCTGGTAAAAAGTACAGTCTATTTGCGATCGAAAATGTTATGTAATATTTTTTCGACTTCGCACTATTTTCAAAATTACAGGTGATTTTTGATTTTTTTTTTACCATAACTCAGTTCAGACTGTTCACAGGCCGACCGTTTTTCTTGTGTTTTATTCATATTATTTCAGGCTCTTATTCGGTGTAACTCGGTTTTTAAAACGTTCACACATAATGGAAAAATTGGCGATTCGTTGCCGAAATATTTTTTTCGTCATAAAATTCATTTGTTTTCAAAGTCATACATCTGGAAAAGTAACCATACCAACAGATGATCCGGTTCTCACAGAAAACATCCCTCGTTTATTATCTTTTATAAAAGTCCAACACGATTAGTCCACCTGAAGTATTGCCAGAGTTACAATAAAAACTTGCCTGAAACATACCTCTCATAACGTGAGCAAAATTAATTCGTATTGCAAGGATGGAAGAAACAATGTACCTGAGGCAAAACCTCTCACGATTCCTTAACTGCAATAAACAAAATTTATTTCTGAGACTGTTGGCAATTTATTTTCTATCATAAACCCTCAACGGTATTTGCAAAACCAATGTTGATCTTACCTACGAGTACGTGTACTGACACCTCTAGTGAAGGTGAAATATGGTGAAGAAGATTTGAAAAAGGTCACAAAAGTGAACTTATTTTGTATTTAAGAAATCCAGGTAATACATTGAAAGTAAAACTGAACCATAGGATCGAGAAGCAAAACAAATTAAGTTTTTTCGTTCGAATTTATTTTAAAAGCTGGTCAAAATGTTCTCCATTTTGATTGATGCACATTTTTATTTAATTTTTGTTATCCTTGGTTCTATTCTAACAATTTCTGCAGTGTCGTTTTTTCCAGTAGCATTTCGCGTGATGTTATTTCATTTTCGTACACTAATGCCTTTATGCGTCCCCAAAAATAAAAATCCAAAGGGTTTAGATCCGGTGATATGGCAGCCCAAAGAATAGGACCACCACAACCTATCCACCCACCGGGAAAGGTTTCAGCCATGTACCCTTATACTTATCTGCTTCAATGAGTGGGAGTGCCGTCATGTTGAAACAAAATTCTTTTTCTCACTTATATAGGTACTTCATATAGAAGATCTGGCAGATTTCCTCAAGAAATAATAAATAATTCTCCGAGGATAATCTTGCTGGTAGCTCAATAGATTTCCTATTATGACGGAAGATGTTCACGCTAAATCTCCTCTGAAAATGGGTGCTTCTTGTTGAATGTGGATTAGATGATGATCAGTGATGAAAACTATGAAAATTTACAGCTCCATCCCTGGTAAATGTGACATCGTCTATCCATAAAATTTTGGCTATTAAAACCCACCGCAAAAATACCATTCGAGGCTCAAAGTCCTTCAGACGTAGAGCGTGCACACGCTGGTAATGATACGGATGCAAGTGTTCTTTTCGAAGTTCTCGGTGAACCTAATGAATAAGACAAGTTACAAATGTAAACAGTACTGCATATTTATAAAATTATTTATGTAGGTGTAACCTTTGTATGGGGGACTTCAGGTCTTCTAGATATTTGCCTGAGACCCGGCTCGTTTTCCACGATGTTAAATACCTTCGGTAAACAGGGCTTGAATTACTGCTCCGTCCTTGTCTTGTCCTTATCATCCATTTCAGACAATGCCAATTTTATAAGCTGTTAATTCAGCTACTCGCAGATAAGATCATGGTATGATGGAAAGGAAAATAAATTGCCAACATTCTCAGAAATAAATTTTGTTTATTATAGTTAAAGAATCGTGAGACTTTTTGCCTAAGGTACATTGTTTCTTCCATCCTTAAAAGATTTCTTGAAATTCGAATTAATTATGCTCAAGTTATGAGAGGTATGTTGCATGCAAGTTTTTACTGTAACTCTGGCAACACTTAAGGTGGACTAACCGTGTTTTCTATGAGAATCACGGATTATCTGTTGCCATGGTTACTTTTCGAGACGTATGAATTTGAAAACAAATGAATTTTCTAACGAATAAAATGCTTCGGCAACAAACCGCCAATTTTTCCATTATGGTGTACGTCTTCAAAATCAAGTTACACCGAATGAGAGCTTGTAATGTTACGAGTAAAACACAAGAAAAGGGGTCGTCCTGCGAGCAACCCGAACTGAGCTACAGTCAAAAAGTAACTTAAGGTTCAAAATTTCGAAAAAATCGAAAATCGCCTATAACTTCGAAAATAGTACGAACTCGAAAAAATGTTATATAACATTTTCAACCGTATATAGGCTGTACTTTCGACTCTTAAAATTTTTTACCATCTCGACGGGACACCCTATCGAAAAACCACTATAGATGTAGAATTGTAAGGAGCAACAAAAGAGTGTAGAAGATCTTTTGAAAACCCTGTTACGGCGCAATCCCGTATTCAGAAAAGAAAACGAAGGAAGAACTTGTAAATTATTTGTTGGAGATGGAAGAATGGTTGTTTGAACACTCAAGATCTGATATCCTATATGGCTTTGTAGAACGATATGAAGATTGTATCCAAACGAACTGCAACAAGAACATTAAGGAAAAAGAAATTCACGAGAAACAACAGGTAGAATCGGAAAAATTGGACTTCCAATATTTTCACAGGAAGTAACATCGAGTTATCGCAAGGAAAGGAAAAGGCAAAAGGCAGATAGGTGATAGCAGTTGCTACTTGCAAAAGCGCCTGCTCCTTGTTTTTATCCTTATGGTATAGACTATCAGAACCAGCTTAACACAAGCTAACTGCAGTGATACGTTTAATAAATAAACGGTCAACACTACATGCGTTTCATCACTTAGTCGGTGTTAGTATTAGTATGTTAAGCTAAACATAAACCAAACACAGGATGAAATTACATACAAGGCACAAAAGCATTAAACAAAACAGATTAAATATTATATAGACGTTTTTTAAAACATGCTTAGAAAGGTCAACAGCAAAATTCTCAGCCATATTATTAACAGTAATAAACATGCGATTAATATGTTCATTCATGCTAAAGTTAGAACTTGAGGAGTTAACATGGAACAGAGGTAGCCTTCTCAAATTGTGCGTACTATCACGAAAACACAATTTGTCAAGTAACAACCGAGAATTAACATTCTCGTTTAAAAGTTGATGCCCAAAAGCTGCATTAGCAACCATGCGACGTTTTTCAAGCGAGTGCATATTCAAAAGCTTCAAGCGATCCGCATAGGGTGGAAGAATCAATGAATTATTCCAGGGTACGAGCCCTAAAGCAAATCGTAGGAAGTTCCGCTGAACAGGCTGGATACGGTTGATGTGTGCATCGTAAAATGTATGCCAGACTTGGCTAACGCATTCAAGAAGTGGTCTCACAAAGCAAATGTATAAACGCAATATTATGGTGGGATTCAAGAACTGTCCGGACCAAAATTTTTCAAAACCCACCATAAAACTACTGTTTAATACCATGT
Source organism: Dioctria linearis (assembly GCA_963930735.1). Taxonomy (NCBI): domain Eukaryota; kingdom Metazoa; phylum Arthropoda; class Insecta; order Diptera; family Asilidae; genus Dioctria; species Dioctria linearis. The sequence goes on from CAWVNZ010002721.1 coordinate 17,999, forward strand.
AGTTTATATGGGAGATAAAATTCAACCTGTGGACAGATTTGACACCCAAGTCACAGACAGAACCCACACAGCGAGTCGAGGAATCTGAGAATTCATAACCATCAGTGATTGGTGTCTGATTCCTATGGAAAGTCATAACCTCACATTTCTCGATATTGAGGACCATATTATTGCACTTGCACCAATTGTAAAATTTTGAAGAGCACCCTGTATCTGTTCACAATCGTTAACAAATTTAATCTGAGTGAAAACCTTAACATCGTCAGCATAAATCAAGGCCTTGTAGTACCTCAGAACAGAGACAATGTCATCAATAGACAGACTAAAGAACAACGGACCCAAGTGACTACCTTGAGGTATGGCAGACAAAACTATCAAGATTCTGGAGATGTAATGGCGGAAACAAGTTAGTGGTTGTAGACCTTTTCGAAATGAACCCATGTTCGTTTGAAGAGAGCAAATTCTAACAGGAAGTTGATAGCTGAGAGTATTTGATAGGTTCGAATAATCTGGGCAAGCAAGTTAATTTCACAGTAGACCTATAGTTACAGATTTCATTTTTATTACCATTTTTGTGAATAGGTATGATAACAAATTTTTTCCATCGCTACTGGAAACAACCACTATCGAGCGATTTGTGGAAAATAATTCTCACCAATTGTGAAGTAAAAAATGTAAAAAAAAAATTAAATGGTTCTCTAATTAAAAGTGCACAGTAAGGGTAAAATTGGTTCAGACATGCTTTAAAATACACAAAGCCTTCTGAAAGTGAACTTGCTATATGTAGGTATGTCTGTTGTTGCCCATATATCCATACAAGAAATATTGAAGTAATTAAGCTTACGCAAGAACAAGGCATTTCATTTTTGTTTTTATTCTGTCACCATATTTCACTTAGAAAATACAACCATTATTCATACAAAAAAATCAAACAGACTTTTCGTAGAAAAATTTTATCAATTTAAAAAATTTATAATAAAAAAGATTTTTGCTAAAACTACAACTGCAACTGATGAAAGTGCAAAAGGTGAGGTCTATTTAACATTTTTCCATGCGTATACGGCAAGCAAGAACCAGCCGTACTCAAGAGTAATAAGTTCTTGCTGATACGAAACGCCTTTTGAACTTTCACAACCATTATTTCTTAGAAAAACTGAAAGAAATGCGAATCAATTTGATATAGCAGAGATCTTTGCTTGAAGGTATAGATTGAACAAGTCGCAGTTAATAACTTCAAATGGAAGGAAAATCACATATTTTTAGGCAGATGTTACAAAGTACCAGCGACCTATCACTATATTTGAAGATACTCCAAGAGAAAGAAATATCACTCATGTATCTCCAATTTTCTGTCAAAGTAAAACCTTGAACATGCCGAATGAAAATAGCACTCCTGCTACCTGCAATGAAACACTGCATAAATAATCGGAGTTGAAAGGAAAGTTTTTTAACGACAGAAGGAAGCAAGTCAAAAACAATTACACAGAGAAAGATTTAAGAATCCACAGAGGATTTCAAATTATGGTAAATTGCTATGTTTGACTTACCAAATTTTCATTCGAGCTTTGTTGATTACCACCAATTTTATTTTGGCTAATTTCGAGCAGTTTCTAAAGTTTTGTTTCTGGAAATAAACACGATTGATAACTTTCTGACTATTTCCAAGTGGCAATGTCGTTTTCTTAATCTTTTATAGTTTTATAATTGATCGTCGATACAGTTCTACAGAGTGTTTGGTTTCGAGTTTCGAATATTTGATAGGTTTGTAGGTCTCATTCTGACAAGAGCGTGGGAGGGTGATTGAAAATATTAGTAATGCTTTTATGTGCTTTCATCACTTAATTCGCTATAGTAGTCCTGTAAGGTGAAGTTATATTTTACAATAATGTTGACGCCATCTGCCGCTTACCACAGAAAGTGTATCGAGTTCGGAGAAAGTCTCCAACCAATTTAGGTTGAATTCATCGACCCAGGGCCGTTCTTTAGCAAACTACAAAAATAATTTGTCAGAGTTCTGAGAAATGTCAACTTAAAAAAGAAACAGTGGAAAAGAGTGAGTAAATAACACTACCCCTGACTTTTAACAATGGACTAAGCGTATTGCCATTTTCCTCTAGGAAAGAATGGCACAAGTTTTACAGTTTTCTCTTTCGCCCTATGGCACAGTGGAGCTACCAACGCAAAATATTGCTTACTGAACGTTTTCGTATGCCGTTTTAGTTTAAAGTGTTCACATTTCCAAGCCTATAAGACTCCATTGTCAAAATATGAAAACGGCATGCCAGCCCAACTAATATTTTGTGCCTCAATGTTTCTGAATTTCTATTTTACATCCCATGTCGTCGCTATAACATCGTTGATTCGAAAATGCTTTGTCGCATTGTCGCATATGGTAACATGCCTCAAAGGGCACAACAGAAGTTATGTATATGGAAATGTGCTTCTAAAAGTACCTATATAGTAACGGTGTCTATAAGGGTACCATTGATTCAGGGCACTCTTCCTAGAGGCATAGCTTGTAGGTCACGGAAACGTACATATGCTCAGAAAAGTTTCTCAATAAAGGAATATTGTCTGCATAGTTATAATTTTTATTTTTGACATGTGCGTATCATATGCTGTCATTCGCAAACTATAAAGTATAATGAAGACCTGCAAATTGGGTTTAAAACAAAAAAATAAAATCACACTTTGCTTTGAAAAATCTTTTAAGAGTACTTCGTGAAAACGGATTCGATTATTAGCCGAAAGATAGTAAGTGGAACATTATTAGGTGCTCCCATATCACAAATATTGGAAATGGAAGTTACTGGCATAATGGACTGAAAAAGAGTATAACAAATATTTTATCAGAAATTCAATGCTCCCAGTGTCACTTTAATTATTAATATTGATATCTTGCCCACTGCGTCTAGCTCAAAGGGTGAATTTTGACCGATTCTATGAGCCATTGGTGAAGAACCTGCATAAGCTTCCAGTTATGGAAGAAATGCCTTCAATATTACCTGTATTCTTTTGTGTACCTTGTTCTTAAACTCCCATATACTGGAGAGAACAAATTGTTCTGTCGATTGAAGCGAACTATTTGTACTGTTCGCTTCCATTAAATCTTTCAATGAAAATGTACGAGGCGTTCTTTTGTGTATCAATTGTTCTGCCCTGTTCTGCGGACATAAAAGAACACAATATTATTGAAAGAGCATTCATTTTATGTTAGGCGCACAGCCAAATATAAAGTCATTGAATAGGAACACTTACTTTGTGGGCACATCTGAAAACAGTTCCTTTATAGGTACGGAATAGGACTTCTGACTTTGTGGGGACATCTGATTACACACAGTGTAAACAGTTGCTTATCGACACATTTATAGGCACTAACTAGGAATTCTGACTTTGTTGTTACATCTGCCGATACAAAGAGTGCCTATATAGAAACATATATAGGCACCAAATAGAAACATTGCCTGGCGGGTATAAGTTCAAGGTATAAATGCCTTATGAGTTAGCCCTATATATAAAATAAAACAAAATGGCGATATGAGATTTTGAAAAATATCTGAGGTGTTTTTAGATGCGAAAACCTCTTTATGTCTTTAAAAATACGTACCACTTAAATCTATCACAATTTTGATATTAATTACTGATATTTATTCAAAAAAATTCTTCGTTGAATTTTGAAAAAATTTATAAAACATACAAAATTATTAAAGATTTTGGAGGCGCTTCAGTTATTTCGAAGTTTCGTAACTGATCTTACAGAAAATTTATTAGATTATACATATAATGATATGTCTTTTAAAAGAATTTCAAAGATATTTGCATACATAGAGAGTTCGTAAACTAATTTTACAAATTATACGAATAAAAGAAATACCCATATTTATTATTATATCATATATATAAATATTGCGGACATATATTAACGTAAAAGCTCGCATATTGTATAAGTATGTGTCAAACGGCACAGCTTCGATACATTTACGTCACTGCTACCAAGCTCTTACGTTTTTGTTTAGACATTAAAGCTGTCAATGTTACTAATTATATATGTAGTAACACTTTAGACATTATGCCCACTTAATTTGCACACTGTGTTACCCCATATCCGTAACTTAGATAGCCTCGGAACGTCATTGTTTCGTAACGTGCGTTTCGTTATGGACCCATGCTAGACAGAAAAACGTAACCATGACCATTGCGCGAGTTACGCTACCTCACCTTAATACAGGAAACCGATATTCTATTACAAGTCTAGACAGTCTCGACATAAATAAAATTCCTATACGAACCTGATCCATTCCTCCATATTTTTCACATTTTCCCACATTCCCAGACTTACCTGCAAAATAGACAGAAAAAAGACAATTTAATAAAAAGCTTATCGTAGGAACAATGATTAGGTAAGCAGTTTTAACTAAGAGAATTTTAGAATTAAAAGAAACCAGAATTTAGTCTTAAGACCGCCGTGATTTAGTTCGTGACTTTTTAAAGAAAAGCTCTAGTAAATAATATACAATTGTGTCAGTTTTACTATAGAAAGAAATAAAGAATATATAAGTGTGTTGGTTTACTCTAAAGAGAAACCAAAGATTTGAGATAATTAAAGATTTGTAAAATAAAGATTATAAATTGATAATTCCGTAAATATATAAACAGTTGTTCAAGTTACAGTGGAAATTGTGTTTTTCTTTATCTTCCGAAATCTATCCTCAGTTTTTTTTTGTTGTTACGAATTCTAAAGGAAAAAGTTAATTCGCGTAATGTTAGTTAGGATGGATGCCCCCAAAAAAATATTTTTAATAGTATATGTATTAGGAAGAAAAATGGTAGTTAATAGGAATAAATTGTAGTATAATCTTCGGAATGATTTGTATTATAAAAAAAAACAACAAACATTTAATTCAGGGGCCTATAACACAACGCAACAACTGCCTGTAAAATAAGTGTATTTCTAATATTTAGTCGAAAATATTGGTTGGAAAACTTCATTCCCAACATAGTAATATTTTTAAAAATCTTTTTATCCATCAATGTAGCTAGTTGTGAATAGAGCTTTTTCGAAACTTAAATTACTTACAAATTTTCTTCGTTCCGTAATGAGTGCTTTAAGATTGCATAATCTGGCGATACTTTCTATAGAAAAACAATTAAAACTTTTCGAATAAAAAAGAAAGAAAAATAAATATAAAACACGCTTAAATTTAATAATTATCTGTATACAATCTGCTTAAACAAAAGAAATAATTTTACTTATTTATGTATTTTCGTACAGTACTTTATTGGTAATAAACACTCTTAGAAAGGACGGCAAATGGGGAATCGCCCCAGGTGCCAAAAACTCTAGGTGCGCCACTGAATTACAATATAAAATTACAAGCAAATCGCAGAGTCACTGTGTGTGTAAGTGTGACCTGATTATTTCAAATTAATTTGTTTCCAGTAAAGTCTATGTGGGAAGACCGAAAAATTAATTAACTTTACCATCGCAACAAATTTTCATCATTTAAATATTTATAACTTACTCGGGCGTAGAGAATTTTATGGATTCATTGTTTTGTTCCAAATTCATGAGTTTATTACTGCGGAATTGTACGTGGCCTGGCCATACAATACGCTATTTTCTCTACAGAAAGTTTGTAGAGTTGTTTGTGTAGTGATTTATGTACATATTTTTCAGAGTTTACTATACCTTCGTATGAAACTGTATACCGTAAGTACATATGAATATATTGGATGCTTTATATCAAGGAAGTTTCCGGTATATACCAAGTCATTCAATGGCGAGGAAACAAAGATTCGAGGTGTTCACTGAATCTCATTCACATAATCGTTCATTCTAATCATAAATATTTAAAATGTTACACAAATTAATTAAGGTTTATATGTATGGGATATTTAGACGAATACTGACGATACTTAAAATAATTTTAAGTAAATTTTTCTGAAATCTAATTTTTTGGCAAAAATCAAATCACTTCGTTTTTCCAACTGATCTGTCAAAACATGGTATAGTTACTGTGTAGAATCTTAAATTTACATAATTATATCTTATTCGTGAGAAATTTTAATCTAAAAATTATTTAAGAAATTGAAGCAGAGCCTCAGATACTGACTGAGAACGCGGTAACAATTTTTAGTACATTTTCTAGTACACGATTTGGACGACAATGGAAGATAAGAAAATTTGGAGAAACCTTACTTTTAGCCAAATTGAGAACGTAATGACGAGATACAAACTAGATGCTGGGAAATCTCAGGGGAAATAATGACGATAGATATAAGGTTTCATATTCTGAAAAATCACCATGACAGTGTTAGCGTAATAATATCGAGTACTTAGAGAAAATTTTATGAGCTGAGAGACAATATTAGATACGTCAGCGGTAATACAAGAATCTGTTAAAAATCCCGAGTTTTTGTCTCAAGAAAACTGAGTAGGATTACTCTTAATCAAATATCTCAACTTGGGTTACGATTGGTATTGTGAGTTGGTTCTGGCGGGAGTCTTACTTAACTTATAAAATTGCTCTGAACATTACATTATAATATTATTCTGTGTCATATTTATCCGCCATGCTGGTCATGAATATTTTGAAAATGTATATGGAGCTAAATTCTAAGAAAATTTTGCAGGAAATAGAAAAATCGAGGCACTATACAGCTCCTAAAAAACTGTCACAATTATGGGAAAGGTATTCGTTTGCCATTGACTCGTTCAGCGAATTCTTATGGAATTCAACATAGATTTGTATATACAAAAATATACAAGCTATGGATTGGGCGACAGAAAATCCTAACAACTGTTGTTTTCAATGAAAAATCAGGAAGTGGTGCTATTGATAATCCGCATTTCCCTGTTTTTTTATCTGATTAAGTTTTAGGGCAGCTGGACTACTTTTTGCTGCAAGATTTTTGAATAATTTTTCAAGAGTATTTACTCAAGGAGCCCCATATTAACTTCTTATAACAACAAGCAAAAAAGGTAAAATTGGTCCAAGCCCAAAATCTAAGGAGAAGGCTAATATTAAGTCTAAGTCCAGGTCTAAGAAGAAAATTAAATTAGACCTAAATAAACTAACACAATTCATTTTGCAAATCCAATAAAGTTTTAAATGGACAATTCAAGAATAAACCAAATTTTTGACTTAGAAACTAATCCTAAATACTTATTTTAAATTATTGACAAAGCGCTATGTGCTCCGTCAGCCACCGTTATCTCGTAACAACGTTCCAAACTCCAAATCAATTATGAATAGTTTCGAAACAATGATAATTTTTGTAACTGAAAGTAGGAAATATTTCAATAGTCGTAAAATGTGTACTCCGGTATTCAAATTAAAGCTGACGGATTAGCTACAGTAATGTAGAAATATGCATCTACATAGATTTGCTATAAATACCCATTACGAACTCGATTATTTGATATGGAATACTTCATCTTCGCAGACCTTTCCAAATATATCTTCAGTCATATATCTTCTCGAAATTCACTTATCGTGCGATCTATTGAGTTTTTAATTTCTTCCAGAACTACGAGGGCAGGGTTGATTGGATATTGACAGATATCTCTCGAATTATTATATTCAGGTCTGTATACGTTCCCCCTTTGGAATTCGGAAGTTTCCCTATAATGGCTGAGTTTACCATAAATTTACAGGCAATCCATGATCTCTCTACGATTGGTTAAAAAGTATAATATCTGCTATTTCGTGCGGGTCCGCTTTTAAAAGCTCCGGCCCAATGTTTAATATTACAACTACCTTATCGGAGTCTATGACATTTCCTCAAAAGACGTTTGCCAAAAGGACGTTTGCACTAAAAACGTTTCACAAAAAGTTCATTTCACAAAAGAACATTTTACAAAAGCAATCTTTCCCAACTGAGAACAAAGACAAAAAAGTTGCTTGCTAAAAAAATGTTTGCCAAAAAGATCTTTGCCGAATTGCCTTTTCTTGTCACACCTTCATTTAGTGGATGCATATAGCATTGTACAATATCAATATTTTGTAGTATAGCGGGCAAATAGACTGCAATAATCCTTTTATGCAATTCTGTTAGAAAGTTCATAGAAAATGTAGTTTTCCACGACATGGTGACTATCGTTTAGCCCAACGCCGTGGCACCTGGAAAATCTGACCGCGCAACCCAAGAAACAATTATTCCAACTTTTGGTGACTAAAGATGATGGGTTATTTCATAAGGGGTATATAATGATTACAAGGTTCTGTACAAATTTGAGTTTTATAATATTACCAATTAGTGACGTAGTTATATTAGAGTTTTTGAAGGTTACTAATGGTTATCGTGGAAGTAAGTTACTAAAGGTTTTATAAGTAGGTGATGAAAGCGTTTTAATCACCGGTTGATATAACTTAAAGTAACCTTTACTAGAAGGTATATATAAGGAGGTTTTATAATAGTTTTCACCAACACGTTATATAACTAATTGATAATTGTTATGGAAGTATGTTGCCATATACAACATATTTCGTGCCTACAAATCAAAAGGCCGTAGCTCACATTCAGTCCTTAAGGGTCTTTAACACCACTTACCTACATCTATTGGGAAGGCACAGATGTTTGGCCTTCTCTGCTCGCCCCAACCACCCAATCGACACTGAGGGCAGATAGTTTTCAGTGTCCTTATGTTGACCTGAAAAGAGAAGAGTAGCGGACCTTTTCGACCTCTAAATCAAGAGCGCTCCAGGAGAGTGAGAGGAGAATAAAAAAACATACAGCGTCATCACGTTATAAACAAAACTTCATTTCCAAACTGACAATGGTGATATCTAAAGCAAACTTAGATAACGACGTGAATACTATAAGCAAACAAGTTATCATATTATAATTGCAAGACGAAATCGGCTTAGTAACCAATAATATATTAAATAAGAACCAAAGAATCTACTCAATCGTCTTGAATAGCACTCCGCTTATAGTTAATAATACTTCGGACTTCTCTTAATATTTATACTGACTTAAATCCCAACATTTTACGGACGTGCTTTTGTTCATAGATAAATTGTACGCGTTTATAATAAAATTTGTCCACCTTGTTATTAAAATATTTTTCGATCATTAAAACAGGCAATTCATATGTATATATATAAAAACAATAAAAAGGCATCAACTTACAGCTTTCTTGTTGGGGTCCATCGCAAAGGCGCCTCCGCGAATGTTCCACTGTCACTGTTAAAGGATTAATTAGATTGCCATGCTTTGCATGCAGCTATGTGAACTGAAAACCTTTCGGAACTACCCAAATAGCTTTCATCGTAAATTTTCTAAGCTCAAATTTAATAAATCTCTGCAGCAAATGATTCTAATAAGGTATTTTTCTCACCTAATCTAGCACTTGTCCTGCACATGACTTTGAAAATTACTTAAGTTAAATTGTTTGAACAATCGTTTTGTAAATTACTTCCGCGGGTTATGCTAGCGAATGATTTCGGTGATTTTTTTGGCCAAATTTTCACAAACTGTACATATCCCTAGTCTAATTAGTCATTTCTGCGATTTATTAATTCTTCTGAAATTCAAAAATCTTTTTATAACTAAACCTACTCATTATTCAAGTAAATTATCATTTTACCAAAATCTTTTTATAACTAAGGCTAGGCAATATTAAAATAAATTAGTATTTTAAGAAAAATCTTTTAGAACCGAATATAATCAGTAAATTAAGTAAATTAGTATATAAAAATTTATCTTGTAAATAATCTTAGCCCATTTTTAAGCATACTCGTAACTTGGTAACATCCTCATTAATAATTCTCGCCATTAGTTTGGCAAACTACTATTTTGGAACGCTATTCCTACGATTTCTGCAAGCTTTTCATCTTAGCCCCAGGGCCACAATTTAATTCTTGTAAGACATCCAGTAATTCTAGCAAATTCAGGTTGGAAAATTTCGGTTACGGAACGCTAACAATCCTTTCATTCAGCCATATCCAAAGGAAAAGGTGGGAAATGTCACAAACGAATCGCCGAATTTCAGTCACATTGCTGATGGAATTCTTGAAAACAAGTAATCGTCACCTTTCCCCAACACAAAAGCAATTAAATTTCGCCCATTTGGTCCGCTACTATGTCGCCCAAAACTTTTCCTGCCTCACTACTTTTCTCTGTGAATGATTCCGCGAGTATTTTCAGATTTTCTTGCTTTATTTCAAACTTTCTTGTACTTTGTAAAGAAAACCAAACTTTGCTTTTCACTTGACAACATTCTTCTCTTTTTCAGTCCGGCAAAAAACTCTTCTTCCTTTTATTTCTAGGGTGCGTTCGGCGCGTATAGAGCTCCATCCATACAGAAAACTGTAGGCCGAGTGTACATGCTGTATCTAGTCTCAGTGTAGCATACTGCTAATGCTACATGCAATATGCTACGACCATAACATAATAAGTGTTTATTGCGGTATTCGTGGTTACCCTTATATAACCCGACAACATTAAGTGACTTTAATAAAAATTGGGAACCTTCGGTAATACATTTACCAACTATAAAATATCGTAAAATTTGTTGGCTGCCCTGTAACAACTACGGTGACCGTTATAAACACAAATGTCTTTTAGTATCGAATAGAGCCATTATAAAACTATTTTTATTTATTTATGTCGTTCTACTAGCGAAGGTGACTGTTATAAAATTGGGAAACTTTTAGTAACGTAAATTTTTTCGTATTTGGCCATTTCAATATGCCTTTATTTTCCCAAGATTTTGGGACAATACACAAATTAGGTCTTCTTGACCTGCCTCTGCAGTTTGCACGATTTTATATAATACATTTATTTTTTATTTATTTTTTCGTAACTAAAATTATTCACTACACTACCACCGAGGAGCGTACAACCAAAATTATTATAAGAATAACTTGACACAGATACTTTGTAATTAATTTAAGATATATAACATTACCAAAGGTTATATAAGAACAATAATGCATGGTTTTCGTTATTATGTAATTACTAAAGGTAACATATTGTGACTAAAAGTATAAAAGGGCATATTTTCGTGGTATTGTATATATAGTTCTTGTAGTTTATATAATATTTCTAGAAGTTTTATAAAGGTCATTCAGTTTATATAATAGAGCCAGAGTTTATATAAAAGTGTTTGAATTTTAATAATGGTAATTTACTTTTACATGAACAAAATAGATCATTTTATGTATTTAACATTTCTGATTTATATAGTGCTACTTTTATGAATTGATATCAACTAATTGAAAATTGAAAATTTTTGTAATGTTTAGTTAAAATTCTTAAATATTGATTATTTTTGGAAAGGTTTGTGTTTTTTAGAAGTATCTTTGATGATATTCGCAGTAAGATTTTAATTGCAGCTGAATGTCACCACGTATCCGCCGAAAAATTGTAATTGTAATTGTAATTGTAAAAATATTAGGCATATTATGCAATCCTACAAATATCGAAATTCTATGTCAAGATAGGTTTCGTAAATGTTTGCATTATATTGTTTTATAAAGTTAACGAAAACTAATTTCGATTTCAATCACTAAAAGAAATAAATGTGAGAGAATTCCAAGCGTTGTGGAAACGTTACCATCACCATTTATAAACAAAATTTATAAAGATAACCGAAACATTATCGCAACCACTCCTATGACCAAAATAAATTAATCGAGGTACCCTGCGTTATATTTATAAGGATTATATAAGAAGTTATATTAAGGAAACCCTGGATATTTTTGTTACTCATTTTATAAAACCTTTATTTATATAACGTTACCTAAATCAAGTCATGATAGCACTTATATAATCCTCCATGTAAGCTCTATAAGTGTTTATAGTGGCCACAAAGAAGTTTCGAGTACTAGTCTATATAACCTAAGTTATATAATTTGGCAATGGAACAGTACAGTTACTAGGTACTATATAAAAAAAAAATTGTTTCTTGGGAATATTCAGCCGAATATTAACAGTTGTTTGTCAGGTACGTTGAATACTCAGTAAGGTCGACTAATAGTTTTAACACTGGGATACAACCATGTAGAATTACGTCCGGACAGTCTTAATCCCCGGAATATACAAGCCACGAAGTAAGTCTAAAAAAAAGCGTAGCGGCAAAGTTGACCTAATGATAAGTTAAGATGCTGTAGAACAAAATTGGAAAATTTCTGGTGGTTTTTAGAATGAAACAAGTAATTTCATATACTTTCGTCTTTTGCATGAATGAGGAAAAAGAACTTGGCTATGCATTATTGTAGTGCAACTGAGACAACGAGTTAAAAACAAAAATCGGAAGAACATAGGATTACCCGAAAGACAAAATCTTATTAAATCCCTCAAAATCCTTTCAACCTATTCAAAATAGTGTACATCAGGTCACACTACCTCCCAGTTTTAAGTAAAAGATAAATTTCGCTTTGGCCCAGATGCTGAAAGGAGATGTAAAATGTAAAATATCAGAGAAGCCAACATGAGTTCTCCAACTTAATCTCTTCATAGCAAAACGAATGTAAACAGAAACACGTGCTGTTCGAATATCATAGGATTACAGCAAAAACATGTTTCCCTTTACAGCAACAACATGTGACCAAAACATTGTCAATATTTCATGAAAACTGGTTTTACAAAAGCGCGGGAACATTTTATGGGAGTAAAACGTGAAAACTCCGCCCCTTCTCATTTATTTACGAAAATGAAACATTTGCCATTCTGTTTCGTTGAATGCAATTTGCGCTTTCACATTTTTTATCTTTATTAAGAAAAGTTTTAAAGAGAGTTTAAATTTTTTTTCAATTTTTTTCTTTCCTTCTTCCTTTTCTTGCCGTGTGCATTTTAAATGTAAAACACTCGGAAATCTGGCCTGTTTCCTAACTTGTCATTAGGTAACTTTGGTAGCGGGCCGGTTAGCAGGCGACATTCACAATCTTCTTGCCTTGTCTTACTTCAGGAGTTTTTTATATACAAGATGCTTATATTTTGGTCAAAGGCTATAAACGCATAAATTTGCTAGTTTTTTTTACAACCATTAGAAAGAAAAACTATTTGGTTGCAATTTGTTTTAACTTGATTTTTCTGTGGAAGCGCTAATTTTAGGCTTTAAGACCTGTTTAAGAAGAAAACTTAGCTCTTTCTCTATAACGAGTGTACAAAAACAGTGAGAGTGAGCTCTTACTGCATGGCTGTACCCGGCCCGTTATGGCCTTTTAATATGTTGGTGTCATTGACAACTTCATGGTTTGTATTATTCCAGCGGTTACTGGTCAGTGCCTATGTTGTTGCTCGCATTTATTTTGTGGCACGGAAAAAAATATTAAGTCTTTAGCAGCACGCACACGAAAAGTTGGGTTTCATATTAAACAAACGAAAAACTGAACACCTCTAAATGAAATGCCAAGAGAAAATGTAAATACCTACCACATATTTGCGGAAGATGTGCATAGGTAGTTACTGAAAATGTAGTAAAAGTGAAACACACATGAGACGACATGTTTTAAAAGATACTAAAAACTGCAAGCATAAGGTCTACAAAGAAACGAAAGCACATAGTGCTCCATTTAACATCAAGCCAATTGCTCATTGAGTAACGAATTGAATTCTAATTATCCATGGGAAAACCGAATGAAAATAGAAAAACATACTCAAGTCTGGTACTTTTTCGTAGTCTTTTATTCGACAAATGGTAAAACTAAAGTTGATTTAGAGCACTGAAAATGCATACGTACGTACAAACCTATGTACATCGGTTGTACAGCCTGATTAGGAAAATCTGAATATTCAACAGTTCTTCATGAAATGACCTAAATAGGTTCTCAAAGGTCGTCTATATGTATGCACGCAACACACATTTACATACAGTTATATATGTATATATATACATATATAGAGAAATAAAAAGGACTTCTAAGTCCTTCTATACAAGTATCATAAGATCAATTCATTACTTTTTATGTAGATTGTCAAACAAGTCAACCTCTAAAGAAAAACGAGTATATAATAGCAAATGCAAAGGGAGAGAAATTTCTAACCTCATTTTCCACTTCCGATTTCATTTCCTCTGTAATCATTTGACTCTCTGATTTTCCGGGTCTATTCAAAGAAACATTCGAAATGAATCCACGGGTAGAAAGGAGCGGCATCTTGTCACAAAGCAAACTCAGGCGTCCTTAAAAGTTATTTTACATAAAACACAACTTGTTTGCTTGCTAGCTATCATCTCTCTAACATTCCTTATAGAACTCTGCTGTAGTTTTTATGTGTAACTCTATTGCTGCAATAATAATTATCCGCTCTACTGCATCACTTTATCTGCGTGTTCCATTTCTGTGAGCATATTTTACTTATAGGTTGGTTGAATAAAATGAAAATTTTTCCCGCCCTTAGGTTACTTGTGTCGCGCTTTCATCATCGAAGCTTTCTTCTAGAAATTATTATTTTTTTTGTTCGTCCTTTTTTTTATTGTCTTGAAATGCGTCTGGACAGTTTTTGCAGCCCTAGAGGCTTCTTTAAGTTTGTCCGTCTGTCTTGCTTTTACACAAAGGGACAAAGAATGGTGAGGGATCTTATTATTTTCATTCAAAAACTTTTTTATAACTCTGAGAAAGTTTTCTTTTTGGTTTATATTTCCGAGATCTTTGATACTTTGTAATTTTTATTTAATACTTTGGGGATTGAGACTGATATAAATGTAATTTTCTGCTTAAATTGATTTTCAACTTTGAACTTGAAACTTTTGTTTTTTTGAAATTTATTGTAAGTAAATTTGCTATAGCTTGGGATAAAGATTGTTTTTGTGATGTTGTAAATTACAAGAAGCAATGCATATGCACGTATTTAAATAAAATAGGGAGAAAGTTCTTCAGCGCTTGGATACATTACATATCCTCCTCTCTATCACCCAACTAACATGGAATAACTTTCAAGTTCCAATAACATTGGCTCAACTTTTTCAGTTGTATAATTTTAGTTTTCCAATGGTGAAAAATAGCATGGTATTGGCGGTGTTTCATTTTAGCACAAATAAGTAAATAAGGACTCGCCCAGAAATGTATAAAATAAAATTATACTTATACTCTTAAGTTTTTTTTACTATTTTATGACAAATGCTCGCATCTTCCATTTTACCAACGCCATTAATTTTTGCACAGTTCTATCCTCGACTTTTTTCCTGCCCACTGTCCATGTTTTTTGCAAAATTTTTAAGCGAAGTCGCATTTTTACCTTCCTTTCGTAGAACATTTTTTACAAGAGCCCACTAATGTTCAATTGGACGAAGCTGTGGCACATTTGGTGGATTGGTCAATTTGTGAACAAAATTTATTTTGTTCTGTTGACACCACGTTATTATCCTTGCGACCTAATCTGGCAAAAATAATATAGGCACATTGTGTGACTTAATAAATGTCAGCAAACCTTTTTTTTAAAAATTCATTGATATAAATATCTGTATTATGCATCCTTGCTTCTGCGTCCACATTGACAGATTATTAGACAAACCAAAATTGTAAATCAAACAATCCGTACGATTTTGTTTTTTCAAGCCTGAATAATTTTTATTAAAGAAAAATTTACCTCCCAATGCAAGTTCAACCATTCTCCTACCGCGACTGTATATTTCTTTAAATCAAGTATATAGTATTATCGAAATAAGTCATAGTGGCTAACTTTGTAAAACAAAATAGAACGTGCACTCGCTTCCTAAAAACAACACTGCTAAGCTGAGCATTATCAGCCCTCCGAAGGGGGGAAATAATGTAAGAAATCAATAATTTCTTCTGGAAAATAAAAGAATAGGAAATTCTGACCTTTTAGCCTTGTGTATAGAACTATCTAGGCGCTACTACTGCAGACGTAACCAAAGATTTATTCAGCAGTGCCTCGCTTCCAACATAAAATTAACGATACCTCGACCTGATGTAAGGCCGCAATTTTTTCTTAGAAATTTATTGGAAATTATTATTCTAGAATTAATATGAATTTTGGAGGCCGACGACAACGGCACACATTGTATTTAAAAGTAAATCGAGCCGGCCACCAGACTGAATAAATATTCTGCTGAAACATTAGCTGCAAATTTCTAAGAAGAATTAAGGGGATTATTACTGAAATCTTGAAAAACACGAAAAGTTAATACGACTTTGCGTCAAATCTGTGCATATTATCATGATCAAAATTCCACATATTTTGAGAAAAAGCATAAACTTAGGTACTGACGTGACGTGTCAAAAATAAATATTTCTAGGTTTTATATGTATGTAATTAGCTCTAGAAAATTCTCAAATTCGTGAAATTTGCAAAGTTTGGTACATAATAACGTAATAATGCTACATTAAGTAGATAAATTTTGTAATTGAGTATGGAAGATCGTGAAGTGGTAGAGGAAGTAACAGAGAAAATTAGTATAAAGTTTTGGTTACTAATACATTTTGGCTTGAAAGTTGCTATTTTCAGAGGCGAATAACTATCACAATTATGATATTACTGGAAAGAAAGTTCAATTTGTAACAAAGATCGAACCTTATTCTGTTTATCTTGAAAAACTCAAATTGCTTAGTACAATGATAAAGGAAATAAAGTCAATAATGTTAACCATGGTAACGACAAAAATTTCTTGTCTATATATATTTTGCATACAGTGTGGCGTTTTTAATTCATTTCATCACCGTCAGATGGAATTATGTGCTTTCGGAAAGCATTCACTTGTTTTGAAAGCTCTGCGGCGGGCTGTAGTGTGCAGGAACCACTGACTTATAACAATGGACTGAGCGTATTGTCATTTTCCTATAGGAAAGCATGGCACAAGTTTTATAGTTCTCTCTTTCGCCCTATGGCAGAGTTGGAGCTACCAACACAAAATATTGCATTCTGGAACGTTTGCTTATGCCATTTGATGTTTTTATGCTGGCTACAGATGCAATCACCTCAGAAGGAATAAGGTAGAGATAGTGTTTACCATGCTCCATCTCTCTTGCCCATAAGCAGGATTCAGTTACGAATAACTTTTGAAAATTAAAGTCGGAATTAGTTTAATTCCTTATAAGCGATTAAAATATCACTTGGGCACAAGAAAAAACATTTTTTTAATTAAATTCGATTTTCGGGTGTAAAATTTCATCTGATTGGTTGAGTTTCACATGTTTTTTATGTAATCGTTTTAAAGGGTGCTCTAACGGTGATATACAGAAACACAATATTTTTTG
Source organism: Dioctria linearis (assembly GCA_963930735.1). Classification (NCBI taxonomy): domain Eukaryota; kingdom Metazoa; phylum Arthropoda; class Insecta; order Diptera; family Asilidae; genus Dioctria; species Dioctria linearis. Next base: position 35,164 of record CAWVNZ010002721.1, read on the forward strand.
TGCCACATGAAATAACAAATCGCTCAGTCCATTGTTATAAGTCAGTGGCAGGAACGTAGAGTGTATGCCGCCATTTTCTGCATTAGGTATATGTGTGTAGATTTCGCGGAATATTTTAAGTTTTATCGTTGGTTATTTCTTATTTTTGCTTGGGAGACGAGAAATTTTTTTGTTTCTAATTGTGAGTAACTAATATTTAATCATTGGACGTGTTAGTAAAATTCTGTCCAATAATTATGGAATAATATAAATAAAAAATATGTAAATTTGTGTTTATGAAATGTATAATCATACAAGACCGTTACACAGAAAATCAACCAATTTTGTGAATTTTTTTTTTTTTTTTTCGATGAAATTTGCGATCCATATATGACCGAGTTACGGTTTTTGAAATTTGAAAAATGCGGGAAATTTTACTTTGAGATTTCCGAGAAAAATTAATCAAAGTCATTTTTCTGAAAATTTGCTTTCAAGGATAATGGATATTTCGGTTATCCTTGAATATCTCAAAATGTGCAGTCCCGATATTTTTTATTTTGTTGTATCTTAATCTCTAATGGGTTTTAGTTAAGCTGTAAGAAGGAGAAGTACTTGAAGTAGTTCTTTGGTTATATAGTTAATAAAATGATAAAACTGCTGACATAGTGTTAAATTGCCAAAATTATATGAAACATTACAACTCAGAGTTCTCGGAAGAGTTTTATTTCATGAGCGGCTTCAGTAAAATAAAATTTGCCCAAGCAATAAATGAAGCCAGACAAATTACAAGGAAAAGTGTCTGACCAACAGCACAGAGTGAACACGAATACCACAGCATCATATAGCTTTGCATGCACATATAGTGATTTGTTTCAATTTTCAAATTGAATACTTTTATGTGTTTATGTTCCACTGTGCTTTTGAGAACAGAAATCGTGAGCTTTTTTTTGTGCTAACCCCTCTTAAAGGCTTGTTGTTCATCTACGCCCCTACCCCCATAAAAATTGTTAGTGATCCAAGCACCCGCTGTCGCCCTCCAATAATCCATATCAATTCTTAAAAAAAAAATTACAGTAAATTTCTAAGAAAAAATTGCTGCTTTCCCTGCATCTGGTGTCGTGGCATCGTTGATTTTATATTGGAGCGAAGCATTTCTAGCTTGTTACGGCATCAAGTTCAAGGTATCGAGGAACCGTTGATTTTATATTCTAGCAGACGTTACTGGTTACTGCTATACATCCATTATCTTATCCCTTGAACCCCTTGTCCATACTTCAGTTGCAGAGCTTTTAGCGACTGAGCGTGAGCAAAACTGTTCAAAGTGGTACATTAGAACAAAGAAGCATTTTCGAATCACTATATAGTTCTATATTGAATTGGAAATATTCGCTGTTCACCGTTTTGGTTTTTATATTTCGATGTGCGAACGGCCTAAAGATGGCTTCCCACGTGCCGTGGGAGTCGGTAACTTCAAAGGTACGGTGCGAGCATGCGCGAGGAGGCTCGAGCTGGTCCGCACTAAGTGGCTTGGATCGTGAAACGACGCGCCGTGGAAAGCAAGCTTAACGATATTTTTGTTTCAATGAAGTTATGTACTTTTTGCTTCACTCTTTTTCCTTTTTTCAGATTTTTGTTCGGTTAGTTTGTTTGGGGTTATGCATTATGGACCCATCATTTTAATTATTTTGAACGGAGGTACAGTTATGTAGATAGTGCAGAACCATAGAGCATTTTTTTTTTTTTCAAATACAAAAACGCCAATTTCGGACTTAGTTACTTTTGCTTAAATACATACCGTACAAGTTTTGTCAGCGTATCTATGCACTATGCACTTTGGGTGCAAACAAAAAACAACATTATGGAAACAGTTGTAGCAGAAATATTGAACACAATTAATATAAGTTGAACTTTTGACCAAATATTTAACCCTTAACTACAGATGCATAAATCTGTCACATTAACACAGAAGAGAGCTCCTGCAGACCGCGATTTAAATTAGCTTTAAAATGAATAATATAAAGCAAATATTGAAATTTAAATGTGTTTTATTACTTTTCACAAAAAGTATAACGATTTAAATAAAGAAGAATAAAGGATATAAAATATTAAAAAAGATAGGAAAAATTCATTAAATTCATTGAACTATGATCAATTCCACCTGAAATTCAGAAAAACACATTAAAAATTGTTGGTTACAGGAAACCTGCAAGGTGTGTTTTAACTGCTTTTGTGATATATGTAGATAGATTTATTTAGATTTCCATAGATGTAAAAATCTGATACTTTATCACCATTGCTATCAAAAATTCTAGATATCCTTTTCTAAAAATTTGTATCACTTCCTTTTATTGTTTCGGTAAATTCGTTTGTACTAAGCAGCTGGTCCATATTGGCATTTCATTAAAAATATGCATTTCTTATAGAAAAAAATTACTTAAGAGGAGTCAGAAGTCTAGTAAATAACGTCGGCAAAAATAAAAAAAAAACTCTATTGGAATGGAGATATTAGGTCGGAAACTTGTAAAAAAAATCGTAAAAATTTGAGGTTTTAAATCAAATTCCTGTTAGCCATTCTCATTTCTTTAGATTGTGACTATTTTAGAAACATAAAGCCTAGATCTAGTAAATAACGTCGAGCTTTTTTTCATTTTTAGTGGTGCTTTTTTTAATTATTTAACTTTCTAATAGTACTTGTGTTTTCTCCCGATAAATTGAGATATTTCGTTGACAGTTGTTGAAATAGAAAGAAAAATAGTATATTTAACAATTATATTATAAACTGCAAATATTCATTTTTCATCTTAAATTGTCACATATTGGGCTTCTTTCTTTTACACTAGATGTCTCTAATGTCGTCTGTGGTCTAGGTATAGGCTAATTTTATATGAATTTTCTCCCTTTCAGGACACAAACCTACGTATAGTGAATTTTATTGCCTACAGGCTCGCTGGTATCTAAATTGAAACTTTTTCTAAGTACGGACTCCTCTTAACAACAGACGCACGGTCCCTTGGACTAGTTCATAAACATTCCCACAATAATAAAAGAAATAAGCATACTTACCGCATCAGCAGTTGGTAGAGAACTAAACACTAGAAAGCCACTGTAAAAGCGAAAGCTGAGTAGCTCCTACGTTGGAAATGATACAAGAAGAATTAGACTTATTGCGGTCCATAGGACCGCGCATTTTTTATTAAGGGTTAGGCCGAAATCAAGCAAATTCGCTCGCAAGAATTTTTTTCCAAAATAAATTAAAAGTACCCATCAAATTATTATTCTAATCTTTCCTGCTTAATTTTTTATTTATTTTATATTGTATATATATATATATAGGTATATATATATATATATTTTTTTTTGTATGTACTGCACTCACGATCAGTTCTATATGTAAAAATACATCCCCACTCTGTTTTTCCTAAAGCAAATTGACATCTTAATTTATGGATTTCATAAAATTCCATTCTTTAGTATTTTACATAAAATATTTATACACACTTAAGATAAAATACAGACATAATACTGGACAGCTTTCGTTTTTGTAAAAATCTAAATATTATTTTTTTCTTCCTTCCTGACTAATCTACTTTCGTGAAGAGAATATAGAGCAGAGTAAATGGATGGGGGATGGTAGCAATATTTTACATTATATTTGGTTTCTTGTACTTCATAGCAGCCGGGTCAGGTCAACTGACAGCTGCACAGTATACTTTGAAACCTCCTCCCCGATGCAATGCTTCCATTAGATGCACTTCTCTAAATAAACATGCATTAGTTATGTGGCATGTCCCAAATGACGAGAAGTTTAAATATAACAAATACAAGCTCGCTAGCTAGCTAGTGTATGACGCAAGCATCTCGTAAATACTGGCAATACTGGGTGGGTTGAATTTCAGAGATCGCATGAGTACGTACAACCAACCACCCTCTCAATATGGTTGCATTTCTCTGCACTTGTATATGAGCGCTCAGCTTGAATTGCATATTACCGTAGGAAAACTGTACAGTTAAGAAAATGTAGTCGCTGCACAAGTTCACTCCCCGAAAATAGATAACACCCTATATATGTTCTTTTTTGTTAAACTACATCTACCCCATATAGATACTGGCACACACACACTCACACTCTTATGTTCAGATTTTTATTCCTGTGAAAATTCATGAAATTGCTCCAACACTTTTGTTTCAAAACTGGTTCCAATAAAACTTGCAGATTTGATTGTGTTTGTGCAGTTTCGTATGTGTATATAATTTTTTCAATTGCTTTATCGTTTGTTTCATTACAGCTCATGGAAATTGGAAACTTAAATTTTTTTTAAACAAAAAAAAAACTGACTCAAGTGGATTCTGCTGTGTTGGATTTCCCACCCATCATCCGGCCCATCTACTCTGTAGAGCCTCTACTGCTGCAACTACTCCTGCTACTGCTGGCTACTTCCACTGCTGCTTCTACTGCTGCTTCTACGGCTGCTGCTGCTGCTGCTGCTCCACAATCAACCCACACCACTTCATCTTAATTCCACCTGTACCATGTGCGAAGTGAGTGAAACGTGCTCTGAAACTGAACCATCCAAAAACCTGAATTAAAGTGCACCGAGCAAATTTGTGCTTTTCCAATGTTTACCTTCATAATTTCATAACTTTGTATTTTGTGCCGAAAGCGTCCTCGAGCGGGAGCTGGTAAAGTAAGTGCCGGAACAGTGATATTATGGTTTGTAACCACCGGAAAAGTGTTTTAACCACCCTGCCTTCTACTGTATACACATGTGGTGGTAGGCAGTAAATTGCGGGCAAGCTAATGGAAAGTGCAATTCGTAACACACTCTCATCAGTGCAACTGTTGATAACCGTAACCTTAATATTCCGTGTATTTTTTAGTTTTTGTTTTTAGTTAATTTTTTATTTAAAACTTTCATTTTTGAAAGAGACATTTTTTAACAGCCCTCTCTGCGTACGTTTGTGTGCGTGCGTATGTGTGAAAAGTGTTAAATAATAATTATACACAAGGCAAAATGCTCATCCTAAATACGGTTAAACTTGTCTTGATAGCACTCAACATTCTGCCGTATCGCTTTACACACAGGAAGGTCCTCTTCATGATTTACCTAGCTACACTCGTTACTCATGGTAAGTGACCTGTTTTACTTGTTTTGCTCGTTGACCTTAATTTGATTTTGTTGATTAAACACCGGAAATTTAGTGCCATTCTCATGTTATGTTAATGGATATAGGCTTCCAGTGAATAGGCCTGGGTATTTTAGCACTTTGGGATAGACTACACATTGAATCACGGCAATGGCAATCTAAATACCGATGGAATGGGCATATGGGTGGGAAGCGGATAGCACCCGGCTTCTATCAGCGTTATATTGTTGGAAAAACATATTTTGCTTACCGTAAGGTAATGAAGTCGATGTATTATTATAGACTCATCTCAGCGATGTCACTTATTTAAACACGAAATATATTATACTATATGGCGATAAATGTGTTCGATTATATTGAATAGATGGGGAGACCCTTGAAATAGCTCAGGATAACATAATATAAATTTTATGGTTGGGCCTATCATGGCAGCTATTATTATATGAGATAGCCTCCTCTCTATTGTACCTATTATAAAAGGATCAGAGAAAATTGAAACTATTCGAATCCGGGGGGGTAACAATTTATTCCTTATGATGTGAAATTCAGGAATTTATGGGTGCAAATATTTTGAATGAATGTGGCCTAATGAACATATTTATAGATTTACTGGTTGTGGCGGTGGTGGTGGTAGTAGGGTCTTATAATGTTATTTAACATATTTCATTTTCAATTAAGGTTAGTGATGTTTTGGAAACACATCACTATTCGGGTAGTTAGTATTAAATTAAATAGATTATTATTTCTTCTTGTATTAGTAGTTTTATTAATAATTGCTGTATTTTTACATATAGATAAGTTGACTGTAGTTTTTATCGTCATATTTTATTTATCATGTTATTATTATTTATTGATATTAGATTAGATTAGTCAAAAGTACAATCAATTTGAAAAATTAAAATTGATTTGAAATATGATAACGCAATTAAATTGTTGACCAAAAATATGGAAATTCTCATCATTACCGTAACGCAGATAAAGGTAATGTATAGCCTGATTTGGACATTAATTGATTAAAGTTTTTTTTGACTGGATTATCGATTTCGCATCAGGAAGCGAAAATTCTCGTTTTTATAAAAAATGTGTTGCTAACGGTAACGAGAATTCTTGTTTTGCGAGAAATGTGCACTTTACTGATAATTTCTCCTAATAACGTGATTATTTATGTCAGTAGTGGTATATTATTACATTTGTTTTTGAGTATATTTATGTACATTATGCAGGGTGTTTCGTAAAGAACTTTTCTAACATGCACTGATTCCTTACAGTGTTGTGATCAGCGTTCACGATGAGCAATTTTTTCGTAAAATATTTTTGCGTTTGCAGTTTTTGGCATACTTCTGAATCATGGGATGTTTGTTTTGTCCGTGTATTATTATTATTATTAAAATGTGGGATTCAGGCAGAGATGCCGCTTCTCCTCACCTAGTCCCTGCGATCTGTAAGATCTTTGCGTGTTACCAATATTTGCTGCAGAAATCGCCGGAATTACTATGTCTCCAATAGAATGAAATGACTTCGCTGTATTTGTTTGAATCGATAACTGTCAACACAGTGTCGGAGTTGCTCTGCAAGACATGAGAATTGCTTGACGCAAGAGGCTGAGGTCTTGGAAATCAAATCCGTGGAAGAGATTCGCCAGAGCGTTACACCGGGAAAGAGTTCACCTGCTGACCTACTAAATAGCCTTATTTCGGAGGGGGGGGGGGGGGGGGTCAGCCAATTTCAAAACCTGGAATATCCGGAAACGAGCCAAGTCATCCTTTTGACACACTGATAACTGCAAGCCGGTTTTGTTCGGCCCTGACAACCAAGTCATCCTTGTGATGGCTTGACTGCAGCAAGGGTGACTGCTATGAACTTTTCCGTTAATTGGATGCGCCCCTTCAGTTCAGACTATATGAGCACTTACCGCAATGCTGGTGCAGGCTTCTGGCTTCAGTTCTCCAGCACCGGGTTGTCAGTCAGTTCATGGCCGACCTAAAACGGCACTGACGTAAAAAAATGGAAATTTCATGATAATAAGTTCATTGGCTGTATGAGTCCTTGGAAGCTTTATTTCTTATCCTAGCTTTGCTTGTTTTACATATATGGGTTGATAATACTTAATATTTTTTTACTTATTATTGTAGCTCTAGATGTTTTTATCATGAGTATTTACATCAGGTTGTTGTATTTAATCTTACATTTTCAAATTCTACGCCTATCTAGCTAATTACCCTTTTGTGGTCAGCAATGAATCTCAAAGTATTTTTCATATATTTGGTTGCAGCGATTAGAGCGGTTTTTGGGGAACCATCGGTTGTAGGATCCGAAATGAAAGTGTCACCACAATTCTTTTGTGACATTACCTCTAAGTACTCTTGGGCGCCTATTCGAAATTCAGGTACCTATTATACAAAACCCATATCGTTCTTTCCAATCTTTTTAAGATGATATCTAGGCAATACCCAGTAAATAGGGGCGTGATCAGCCTTAAGTTCTTTCGGCTGAGAAAGACGAATACTTTTGTCATCTATTGCGAATACATAATGAATTTCTTTGCTCATTTCGGCCCATATATTCCGACGCAATCCTTACCTTCCATTTTAGATCCGTGTACCATTTAAGAGATGTTTTTTTATATGGTAAGTCTGCACTGTTGATGTTCCCTTAAGATCACTTTGAGTGGTGTTTCAAAGTTCTGGCGTTGCGTACAGACATAACGTCTAAGACTGGGTGGACCTACTCTTCCTGGAGGACTTTCACGTATCCGGCAAATTTGCCGTTTGCAGTCTCATTGCATTAAGAACGGCTTCCTTCCTAACATGCAAATACAGAAGAAGTATAACCAGCATAGACTGTTGCAGTTAGGCAGGCACGCAAGGCACTGGTAACTCCTAAACATGCCGTTGTAGTTTTCGTAAACTAGCTTGAGCTAACCTTTGTTTAGGCTTAAGCCATCAAATGAGTCAGACCTACTTGAGCATGGATTTTATAATAAATGTATATTACCATAGGATAATTTTTGGTCAATATCCCAACTTCTACCAAAAAGTCTACGGCATATCCATGCGACCGCTATGGTTTTCTCCAGTATACGTTTTTAACAGGGATTTTCTGTTCAGAATAGTGCCTAAATACTAGCCGTCCTTTGAGAATTCCACTATTTTTCTCTCAAAGTATTTATAAGTAAAGCTTTTTCCCCTGACTGGAATGAAAACAATTTTTCCAGGACTGCCACAAAGTCCAATTGTCGGGCATCAATTATGAACTATACTAACGGCGTTCTGCATTTGATCAGAGATTACCCGATCATGTTTTCCCCTGATCGTTGTGACCGGTGTACCACTGATTCTCATAGCCGGATCTGGTCAGCTACTGAAAACGACCATCGACAGCTACAGATACATCTAAGAGTGTAACATCTGTCCTTCTAAATCTCAGAAGCTCCCAGGACTTCGCTATAAACTGCATCGATATTAAACCACATGAACGAAATCTTTTTAGTTATATCAAAATAGACAAATATCTACTTTGAAACAAACAGACAAATCGTATTAAAGAAAAAATTTATACAAAAAACGATAAAAGGGAAGATTAACGGATTGGCTAAAAAATTTCCTTGCAAATAATATTTAAAAGCATTGAATAATATTTGCCCTTCTTCCAGTGGAATATTTGTATAGAAATGGTTTATCTTATATGAGCGCAACATTTTAATGTTACCCAAGATGAAACTAACCTAACCATAAAAAATATTCATTCAGTAGCAAAATACACACAAGCTTCAATGAATTTAACCCTAAAAAAAATACCCCTGACCCCAGTTATGTCTATATATATCCGTTCATTCAGCAACTACTTTTTTCACCATAATTTCGCTAATGTAAGCAATTCAAAGGAACCTAAATCAAACTGAGACTGTTTTCCAATTTAAAGTTTATCGAATAAACCCACTTAGGATTAACATAATTCATGGGCTGAACTCTTTAAAAGTGAAATCATTTAGTAACTCAGTAATGCGAAAAATCGTTGAAGAGCTAATGTTTAACATAAAATGTCCCAACGGAGAAGTACTGTGCTCCTGAACTGAAAACATTTGTGCGCTCCACTAAGGACTACATAGAGTAACCATTAACGGCCCTTTGCACAAAAGCCTTCCACAAAGTATCCGAAATCAATAAATATTAAATATCTGCCTTTATCTGAATTTATTCGATTGATATCGTATTGAAAATGAAAGATTAACAAACATCCTGGCTGAGGAGGCCCTTGTGAGTTTAAAAGTCAAAAATGTGGGAAAATATCGGTTTAAGTAATCCTCATGCAAATGATCTATCCGTCCCTGGATGTTCGCGCAGGGGGCCATGGTAGATAGGCAGTCAGGCAGTCAGGCAGGAAGGCAGCCAGGCAGGCAGTAAATCCAACGACAACCCTCTGTAGCACCATGTAATATGAATATAAGAGTCGTTTTGCCAACTTTATAAATTATTTATCCAATTCAAATTTATTCGTAGACCTCATCCTTGCCGAAGTCAAGAGAGGTCTTTTCGTGCTTTTCTCTCGTACCCCAACCCCTGCACCTCGCCTTCTTTTTCCATCTTCGACAGTACTCGCACTCGCAGGGATTGTTTTCGACATTGTATAGATTGGGGTAGGGGCTTTCGGGTGAATGGAAAGGGTCGGAGGCAATGGAAGATGGTACAAGGGTAACTGTATTCTAAGTAGTTTCTGTGATGTTACCAATTCTCGTGGAACGTCTATTGGAACCATCTTTTCATGGCAATTTTGTCCTTTTCCTGTTTTCTGTTATTGACGCTGATGATATATATGCAAAAATGAGGGGGAAGAAAGTCGATACTTTAACAACGCCATCCGGTTTAGATATGGTGTATATTACGATGTGATGGGTGGAAATTTATTCACGCCAGGACCGCTTATGGTGCCGACAACATATGTAGATATGTCTCCTTTTATCCAAACACACATCCATTATTCTCTCAGAATCACAGGAGGTGTATTGAAGTAGGTATACTCCTGTGAACGGTTCTAAATAGAGATGTTTCTGTGTAACAGTTGGTTTTTCAGTTAAGATTCCTTTTCATCGAACATTCAAATTGGGATTGTTGCGAGATATTTTTTCGATATTCAGCATTCATGTTATTCCTGTTATGCAAAAATTGTGCTGCATAGTTTTTTTTTTAGATTAGATATTGGATAGGAAGTTTACATTTTAATGTTTATTTATTTATGTATTTATTAATTCTCGTTTTGTATTGAACAAGGGATTACATAGGTGTAAATGTAATAGTGGTTTTGGGTAGATAAGTATGCAGTTTGCAAAGCTATAAATTCTCAAAAGTGGTCCATATAGGAAATTATTGCATTGTGAGAAAATCGTAAAGGGTTGGATGGGATGAACCAGAATTCTAGTAGAGGAAAGCAGCCTATTATGGGACACTGTTCATAAAACTTTGGTATGAATATACACATTAACGTAATTGTAGCTCTATTAATGGCCTGAGATGAAATTTAATGATTTCAGTTGTGTTTTCTTAAACTTTTTCCTATTTCCAAAAACTATTACCATCCGATTTTTCGCCTAATATGAAACACAAGAGATATGTCTTATATTAGGATCTGAAATATTAGAACTAATTTTTCCACAATTTAAAAAGGAAAAACTGGTTGAATTCTATAACTGATTCGTTTTAAGAAGATTTATTGTTTGTAATCGATACCAGGCCCTTGATATGCAAATCAAAGGGAAGGACATTGTTACCCTTTCGGTTAGTCAGGCTGATTTGATGGCTCTGAATGGCCCTTGGATAACATCTAAGTTACTGAGGGATTGCAGGTCGTCTGTGGGTAAGCTGTGCACAACAACAATGTATTCCTTCAGTGGGTTCCTGGTCATATTGGGATCATGGGAAATGAAAGGGCTGACCTTTTAGATATTGCTGGTTCTGAGTATCCGTTCCACGGACCAAAACGCGCCGCAGGCGTTACCACCTCGTATATCGGGTCTCTTATCAAAGGAAATGTTCATTGGAAGCATCAGTAGAGATAGGCCAATCTGAGTACTTCCAGGTGCACAAAACTGTCTCTTGATGGGCTCAATAGGAATATCTCTGATTTTCTCATGTGGCTCGGAGGGAAACAATATAAAGCTGTGGTTGGCATCATCACCGTTCATAGCTCGTATCACGGTCATCTAACAAGCCTGAGTGTCTGTCCAGCTTGGAAGGAGAGCCTGAGACAACCGAACACTTTCTGCGTGCGTGTCCAGCTTTCGCCCGGAGAGGACGGGATACTCCAGGATCTGCCCTTCTAGCAGGGCAGCACAATGGGCCGCTCTGACCTCCGTGCTTGGGATAGGATCTCCTGTCCCCTGCCTGAAAAAAATCGATACCAGATCTGAAACGGAACAAAGAAAAAACTGTGCTTTTATTTCTCCACAATATTCATGAGCCCATCGATAGCACGACTCCCATCTAGCTCACTGTTCGCCATGTGCAAAATATGCACACCACGTCATCATCGTGCCCAAAATCGTCATCATTTGAGTCATAGTTATATGAGAGCTGCATGTATGCGGACATATGCTGTAATCGCTCCATAAGGCTAAGTATTGCTTTGTTTGTATGGGTTTAGTGCTGTGGCTTTTTTTTTGTAGATCTTCCGCAACAGGACCTAGGGGTGCTTCCCAATTAAACGGGAAAATCACCAACTCTTTGTTCTTGGAAATTTGGAATACAATTCAAATTCCATCTTAACATTTTACCTTGTGAATCTTAACCCTTTACATTTAAGAATACTTTAAGTACACATGTAGCGGCTTAAAAGTTTTTGCTTTCATGTTTGGAAGAATTTTAGATATTAAAGTAAAGGCAAGATTTTTTTTCACAACTGAGGAAGACGACCACTACTATTAGGAATGTGTCGGATGATTAGATTTCGTGGAAAGGCAATGTGTCGTTTTATCCGACTATGTCATTATAGGCCACCTTCCCCTATGGTCTTGTGATTTGTTGATTGTTATCGAATACGCAACACATAAGATGGCATACTCGATGGTGCTTGCTCATTAAGAAATTCCGCTGGAAAGTTCTATGACAGAATCTGCACTATAATATTTGGTCGGATCGCCTAGCATCATATAGGTATGATTATCCTGTTCATTTCACATTTGCGGCGGTCGGCGACTTTTTCAATAATAGGAATAATGTTCTCCAGGAACGTTTTATGGAGCGTGTATTACATAGGAATCTGCATTGGCCGTCGGCCGCGCGACCACTTTATTGAATTGATTCAAATACGACGACCAGAAGGGCCAACGGCCGAGGGCTCTACACGCTCTACAAAACGTTGCTGGAGAAAATTTTTCCTATTACTGCAATAGTCCTCGGCCTCAGCAACTATATTTAAGCAAAAAGGAACAAGTTATATGTATCCTGTCGGGAGATAATTGAGAGAAAAAATCAAAGATTTGAGACTGAAAGAATAACGCTCTGTTCTCTTTGTGACTCCGCCAACCCATAGCTCGACATGTCCACACGCTGATCTCAGCCATGCACATAGTTTCATGTTTCACTTCGATGCCTGGTTGCCTGTCGGCTACCTATTCCTATCCCATCCGCTCATCTCATTATTCCACCTGTATTCTACTGCAACACAGTTTAAATGAAAATTCTCTCAAACAAAGTATTCTTGATGAAACCGGTTTCGAAGGGAAGAGGTAAACGAAGCACAAAGAGCACACAATGCAATGCATGGGTATGATGCGGAGTCCAGGCGCTGGGCTTGGTGCTTTGACGACTTGCCACTCGCCACCGCGGTGAATGGCGGGTCGTCAAAAAACAGAGAATTTTCGTACAATTTGTGAGAGCGGGTCGTTATATCACTACAGATAACTGGGTGGTGAGTGGCAAGTCGTCAAAAAACAGAGAGTTTTCGTAAAATTTGTGCGAGCGGGTCGTATAACAACGACCCGACACATATAAAACTTTTTATTTTATGAGATGCGTATTCTTTGTGTTTGGATTAAAACTTTATGGAAGTAATGAGTACATCCAGGAACTCATTACAGAAGTTCTTTGATTTGTGCTTAACAAGTTTTGTTTGCTGTAATCATTGATAACAATTTGTGCGGTAAATGTAATGATTATATCTCCCATAAAAAATTCGTGCAGTATGGTTTCTGTGGTCATTTTTTAACTGATGTTGCTCTAAACTTGTTTTAACCTTATCAAGACCGATTACTGGATCTTTTGAAAGTGTATTTTATGTATATCTCATCCTTTAGCAGATTTTGCAGTTGCTTTCATCAATTTGATGAATGAATTGAAAAGGAACTTTCTGATAAAATCTTTATTAGGAAATATTCATCACCAATCAGCAATGAGCGACAATAGTGTCTCCCGTTCTGCAGTCCCATTATCCAAACCAAAACTAACCATGCTCAAGCTGTCCACGAAACTAAAAGCTGCAGTACGTTATCGAGCTAGTTCAGAGGTTTATTGTCTAATACCAAAACTGATAATTAACATAACTCCACCAAAGGCAATATCTCTCTATGTGTACATAATCGTTGGACCGTCTGTTTGGGATCGTGTAACATCTGAACGACTTGACCGATTGAGGTCATATGCCTACAATGTATATGTTTTGTCGAGGCGATGGTTCATAGCTACCCAGCAAACAATGCGAAGCCAATTTGAATCGCAAAGATATCATAAAATGTCGCATAGATTTCGCTAGTAAATTTTAATGAGATATGAAAGCGAAATCTTGAGCGGGAGCAAATGTTGATAGAACAATGTATCACTTCGAAGTCACTTTGCCTTTCTTTTTCGACAAAATGTGATTAATTAAATGTGTCCACTGTGAATATTAATCTGCTGTGATAAGTATAACTTTTGCGATGCACAAATGAGATTATTTCTCAGTCATTAGCAATATCAGCGTGTCCCATTATACGTATGAATATAATTTATTAGCCTATGTTTGTAGGTACCTCTCATTTCACCCTTAATGCTAATTAAGTGTAATTTCTATTGCTCACCTTTTACAATTCACTGATAGAAACTCAAATTTCTGATCTGTTCACCCTGAAATGCAAACTCAAAATGAAACTGTTGAGCCGAAAATCTTGAAACTGCAAGATTCCCAGAAGTTCGGGCACAAAACAGCGCACATGCACGTGTTTATGAAAGATAAATAAAAGATACCAGAATTTATATTCGGGTTCATTTAGCTTTTATATCGCTTCGATTACATAAATGATCTTTAGCTCTGTCGCATTTACTCTCGTATTTCGTATTGTGCGGCTCTATTGTCACTTAAGTTTTGCTGTTGCAGACGTTCGCCAAATTTTTTGCTGGGTATGCTAGGATCTACTAGGTGGTGCTGTGGTGATTTCATTTTTACATATGAAGGAGATCTTGATTTTAGTCAACGTGTTCACTTCAACGCAAAAAATTCAATGCAAAGAACATTAACAGCAGCAAACACAATATTAACTGAGTTCTTTGAATTACGTCAACAACCACATATTTATGGTCAATTCGCAAGAACATTATTTTATTTTGAAGCTCCAACATATTTCACATGGAATAAACTCTAAAAAGAAAAAGGTATCCACGCAAACGAGGTGTTGTTGTTACTGCTTTTGAACGAATATTTGCAGGAAATACATTAGGCCGATTATATGTACACTGTTCATCCAAAACATCGTGAGTGCTTTTATTGACGATTGTTACTTATAAATCTATGTTGACCAATGTCATACGAATATTTGAAAACAGTTAATGGTCAATTATACGCTAGAAATGATGACCCCTGCCGAGAGCTGTAACTGCTTGAAGGTGACAATCATTCTTCACATCAAATTCGTCAATTATTCGCCATATTGTTGACAACATGTTTTCCAACAAACTCAACTGAGTCATGGGTGAAATATAAAGATACAATGAGTGAAGATACACAGCATATAATTCGAACAACAAATCAAGACACAAAATTATAATTGAGGACATTTGCATACTCATCTCAATTGAACCACTCAGAAAGTTGGGAATGCCTTCACTTAATCGGCCAGCAAACGACTTAATTTAATACTTACAATTTGGCTTAATTTGTTACGACAAATGAACAATTGTTGTCAAACGAACAAAAAGCCATTCATGATAGAGTTATGTATGAGATTCCAGCAAAAATAGGACGTTTTTTTCATTTTGGAAACGCCAGGTCGAAATGGTAAAACATTTTTAATTTCACTCATCCTTTCGAAAGTTAGATCTTAATGTAACATCGCATTAGCAATTGCTTCATCTGGCATGGCTACAACTTTATTGAATGGTGGAAGAACAGATCATTCGGGTCTAAGGCTACCATTAAATATACAGCCCAATGCAAATGCAGTATGTAACATCAAAAAATATTCAGGAATAGCTAAAGTACTTCAAAAATGTCAAATTATTATCTGGGATGAATAATGGTCCATATACATTCACTGGAAGCATTAAATTGAACCATAAAACATTTAAATGGCAACGAAAGAATATTTGGTGGCGCTCTAATTTTCTTGTCATGATTTCTGGCAAACATTACTGGTTATTCCATGTTCTACTTATGCGGACGAGATCAATGCATATTTAAAACATCTATTTTACAGCGAATTGTCCATACAATCCAACTCACAGTAAGGGTGTTACACTACAAAACGATTTACCCGCTGAAGTATTTTCGAAACAATTGCGGGAAATTTTTGTAATGGAAAAATTTGTTTTATTGAAAATAAACAATTAATTAAATTGCGACAATTATCGTAATCATCAATGGTTCAGTAAACGAGTGATTTTGGCTGCTAAAACTGTCAATGCTGATGAAATCAACTTCAAAATACAAGAAACATTGCCTCGCGCATTAATTTAATTTAAATCAATTGATACAGTGGTAGCTGGCGTAAATTATCCCACTGAATTCTTGACTTCAATCGATTTATCAGGACTTCCACCACAAAACTTACCTTTGGTTCACTTTGCAATGAATCGAGATTAGTTATTAAAAAAATTATGGGAAATGTCATTGAATCGACCATATTAAACGGAAAGTTCAGAGCAGACAATGATTTACTGCCACGCATTCCAATGATAACCCCACCGACGCACCAATTCAATTCAAACGTTTACAATTTTCCATCCGTTTGGCATTTACGATGACCATAAATAAGTCGCAAGGACAAACAACCATATGCGGATTGAATCTAGAAAATCCATGTTTTTCTCACGGACAATTATATGTTGCGTGCTCACGTGTTGGAACACCATCAACCCTTTTTCTTTATGCACCTGATGGATTAATAAAACATATTGTTCATGATTTAGCGTTAAGATAAACACAAAAAATAAATAATGGACATTTACTACATTAGAATGTGCAAGTTTCGTACTTAAATAAAAATGTTTATAATATGAATTAGATTTATTTATTCTTTTGAATCAAATCATTACAGTGAAAGTGGAAGCATTTTGAACTTACATTTGCAATATTTAATTATCAAAATATTGATTTCAGATTTGCATTTAGAATGGTTCTCTGTTTTGAATCTACAGTTTTTGAAATTAGTTTTAAAAATGTCAATTTTGATGCCTCATATTTAAATCTAGGATTTTATTTTCAACATTTAATGTACGAACTTTAAGTTTGAATTGTCAATACCAATGTACATTTTTAAATATCAAGCAGTTCTTTGTTGATTTTCACTTAGAGGGACTTTAAACAAATTAAACTTATCGCGCCACCTGCCGGAAAGAGAATAACAACGTCTGCTGGGCCAGGTAGTATCTAATAAAATAGTTTGGAGTGCAAGCCAATTATTAAATAACATATTGTATTGATCCAGTTGATACAGATGCTGACGATAAGTTTGATCAGTTCAATGATCTCAACGCTAACACTGGTAAGCCTACAGCTATAACCGAGCCTTCCAATAATGCTTTGATTTGGTTATAAATCATAAAAACTGTCCGAGAAATTCATTGAGCCGAGCCATAGACAGATATCTTCTACTGATATTAATGCTCACGTTTTTGTGAGTGGCGTTGATAATCGTTACTCTGACTGGACTACTGTTCAGAAAAGTTCTCGTCATCATAATAACAAAATTGTTGGTACAGCTGATGTGCGTATACAGGGGGAGGATCACGAGGGGTCATGACCCACCCCCCAGGTTCACTTTCGCGGTGAAATAAATATGACGCTGGATTGTAAAGTTTACCAGGACGATTTACGGACAATGTGCTGCTGACGCCGGCGATTAATGCTGGTGCTGTAACGCACTTTTCCAATCTACGGCGACAGCTCACGCTGGGTTGGGCATTTGTAGCTCTTCGTCATTGAAACGTTCATGATTTTTTTTTAAATTTTCTAGTGTTTTATATACTGTGGAAAGGTCATCTATAATACATATCACACGATGGTAAGTAATTTTAGAATGCTTTGATTGTTTGGAAAAAGGTACGCAATAATTAGCAGACCGGTTATTATGATGCTTTTATATTTTTGTTGGCCTGATTACTCCTATAGATGAAAAAACAGACAATTTCGAGATTTGAAAGTGTTATTGTGTCTAAGAAATTGGTCAGCGATCATAAATTTATTTTCTTACCTATTTGATTTTCCGACAAAATATCGATGATAGAACAAACTTGGTGGGAAGCTAGCAACAGAATCATACAAACTGACTTAACAAATTTTGATTTAGAGTTCTTCCAATAGAATCCTAGTCCCATGCAATCATCAACATATTGCCACCTGTTGATTTTTCATAGCGACACTGATTTAAGCCTGAGTTGTTAAAAATGTTTACGTTCGTAGGAAAGAATTAAATTTTTCTTAGGAATATACTTGCAAATTATTCTTAAGATATTTAAATACCCGACAATGGTCCAAATGAATTAATGGATTAATTCTGGTCGTTCACTCTTTCGGACAAGGGCACAAGTATCCACTTTTCTTAGAATTGACTTTTTTTCTTTAGATTTTTCATGGTGGCCGACCATGGTTCCAAAGAGTTGTACTGATTCAGGTGCCTTGGCTGGTCTGGGTGGCTAAAGATATTTATGAGCGTTGGCAATCATACATTTTGTTCTTAGGAATTTACTTAAACATTTTTCTTTCGAATTTTTATACACTATTGGTGGCTGAAAACGATCAGTTGGATTGATTCGAGTGCCGCTAAAATTGATTCTACAATTTTTCTTCAGAATTTTGACAACAAAACTATAATAATAAAATCCATTCGGTAGTTGCCGTTGCTTTGCTTCTGCTTTCGAATTAATTTAATTTAACTTCACGTTTACTTTTAATTGGTAGGAGAAGGATAAACTTGCTGGAGGTAGAAATAATAGCGAAACTATAAAGCGGACGACTGATAAGACTAAGATCATTGAAAACTTTTTCGGATTAGGGCAAGCTCAGTTAAGTTCCTATCAGAAGAAATAGTCAGTAACATATCTTGCACTCCTACTCCAATTCCTTTGAATGTGACTCAAGGTTCAAGCTCTCAGTCTCACTGAATTACTTCCCCGTGATAGAGTCGCTTGCGTCAGGATCTATTTCTATAATCTCTGCTTGAGAAGACGTATCTGGTTATAAGTCCTTAATGTCCACCCTGAGATCGATATTGATGTAGACTATATTATCGTTAGGTTTTCCAAATCAAACCGAAAATTTCATTTTATGATATAACGTTAAAATGATTAGTGAACAAAAATTTAAAAGCGACTTCTTCCGACTTTTTCCTCCCCCTCTAAACTTTTAGTTGTGACACGCCCCCCCCCCCCCCACCCTAGGCTGCAGGTCGGGATACGCGCCTACCACAGCTGCTGTCGGATAACTTTTCCGCGATTAACAATATTAGACATTTCATTCGTCACATCGTCACATATACACCCTAATTCTATACCTAATAAAATTCAAAATTATGTTGCCAATAGCATGAGCATTGCAAGTAATGAAATTGCATGTTATCCGTTACAGAAAACGATACAGATTTACATTTGGTAGAAAGATAGTATTCCTAGTAGTGAAATTATTTATGAGCGCCGTTACACAATTTATAGCAAAGATTGTTGCCCTCTTACAACTGGAGTTTGTTAGCAGTGTTATGATTGCAATACATTCATACTTCTATTATTAGTAAACAAATTCACTTATCTAATGACCCGAGAATCAATCATTGAACAATATTGCGTTCGATCCCTCTGGTGCACCACAATTATTCTAATCAAGAGAAAAGAAAGAAACGGAAGGATTGATGTACTAAAAATAATTTACGTCTTAAGATACCAAAATATAAAATTGTTACTTGTCATCGCATCTTGCTATCTTGTTTGATTATAAAAAAAACACGTAATAGTGTGTCGAACAACTAAAATTTGTATTTACAAGATTTGTTTTATTTAAAATAAATTACCAAATGGACAATTTATCACCATATACATACTATGAGATGCAGATTGCTGCTTGGTCTGTAAAGACGAAAACTTCGTTGAAAAGCTTCCTGTGCCTTATTTGTGAAATATATGTTTAAAATAAAATCGTCAAAACTGCATTTAATTAAGGTGATTAAGAAAATTCGGTAGTCTTTCACAAAATACCCTGTATTTGGAAAAGTACAGAGTGTTTGACTCATTGTATGCAGAACTTCATGACATTTCCA
Source organism: Dioctria linearis (assembly GCA_963930735.1). Classification (NCBI taxonomy): domain Eukaryota; kingdom Metazoa; phylum Arthropoda; class Insecta; order Diptera; family Asilidae; genus Dioctria; species Dioctria linearis. Next base: position 54,995 of record CAWVNZ010002721.1, read on the forward strand.
ACGACTGCTCGACCAGACCAGTACTCCTCTTCCCGCAGGAGTTATGGTCCGCTAAACTACCACTACCTTTGTTTTTACTTTGACATTTTCTTTTTTTTACAAAAAGGTGGTCAATATAATTTTTTTTATAAAAACTATAAATTGTGGACTCTCCTCTTTAATTTAACCTACTATATCCTGACTGTAGCCGTTAAATATTTATTAGCTCATACCGAAATTGGACGATATTTTTTTTATATAAAGTGTTTTCAGTCACTAATGGAATAAATTATCTCTAGTTTAGACCATCACAACTCCTGAGGAAAGTGGGGTACAGGAACAGGGCTGGTCGAGAAGTCGTTGGAAAGGTCATGAAGTTCTGCATATAATGAGCTCTGTAAGTGACCGAACACTGTACTTTTTAAAATACAGGGTATTTTGTGAAAAACTACCGATATTTTTTAATCACTCTGTAACTCCGAAAATGTTGAAATGCCGGTCCTCCCTTACCATAAAATGTTTTGTTTGACTAGGTGACTACTGACTACTATCACCTCCTATCCTATAGACCACCATGGACGAAACACCCTCTATAAATGGTACTATATGTATATATTTTTTTGGAAGAATGTTCACGTTTCCGCCGCTGGAACTCGTCACACATCACACTGACAAAAAAAGTGTTTTTACAAAAATGTAGGGAATTTAGTCTTGCTCAAATTTATATGTTTACATTTTTGTCGCAGGATTAACCGTTGAGGAATAATTTTGAAAAAACCCATTTTTGGTACCTTTAATCCAAGATGGCACCGCGCGGATCCCACCCCCGAGGTTCTAAACTTGGATTTTTCATCGGGACCAGGAACTGAATACATATGTAAAAATCAAAACTATCCCACCTTTTGTAGGGCAAAAACCGCTACAGACTGGACTAATTATGCAACATTTCTATTTTGGTTGTAACAAATATTCTTTTTTAATGTGTTACGTTTCTTATTGTCCATTATTGCCGATGTCCTTTGGTTACTTTATTCCAACTTTGGTGGTATTGCTTCTACATTCTCTATTTCGTCAACTATCTCCTGTAAATCCTGAAATATTTTTTTGATTTGTGTCGTGATTTCTTCATCTGTTTCCGTGTTCGTGGTTTCGCACAATTCTGGTATATGTTCAACGTCCTGATTTCTCATTTGCAGTTTTTATTTTTATCGCTTTATTAGTTTCTCGTAGTACCTCTGTTGACTTTCGCCGCAAGTTTTACTTGCGGCTTTTTCCATTTCTCTTACATCGCTGTTTCTAGTTCTTTCCTTTGTTTTCTACATTTTTCTTTTGCCTTTGAATAACTTTCTCTTCTGTGTTTTGCTGATCTAACGCGGGGATTACACAAGATAGTGCATACATAGATAGATGCACGCCTCACTTCCAACGCGATTTTAAGTTTGACAGCAGAAGGCAGTTCGGTTGATGTCTTATCATCTTGCATGCAAGTTCATTTAAAAAATGACATTGACACGTAAAGTCTTGCGTATATTGGTAAATAATAAACAAAGAAGCAGAACGATAAAATACCAAGAAAAAATTAAGAGGAGTTTATTGGTAAATGACGTAATACAAAAGATCCCAGTAAATCTCATTATCCTAGTATAAATTTATCAATTGCTCTCAAGCATTTCTTTTCCGCCATCTTGAAAACTGTGTAATGTCAAATTACTATCACCTCAGCTGCCATGGTTTTTCATCATGCAATTTCGTTGAAAGCTGAGCTGCTAGCATGACAGTAGAGGTTACACGTGCCAGAAGTATGGCAGTGCAGCTTGCATGCATCTACTATTACGTGCGTAGCCCCCGGGGAAGAAGGCTCTTTCTTTCTTTACATTTTACATGATATTCTTCCTTTTCGCATCATGAAATCTCCGAAAGTGAGATGATGTAAGGCTCCAGTCAGGGTGCGCGCGAGAAGTGGAGTGGAGCTCAAAGCAGAGCTTTTTCATGCGACAAGCAATGCGAGAAGATGTCTGAGTGAATGCGAGACGCGCTTATGAGATTTTACATGTACTTTTTGGTTTCAGAATTAATTTTCACTACATATAGTTGTTACATTCGGAAAATAAAATTATGGAGTCGTTCGATGAGGAATATTTACTTTCGCAAAATATTTTCAATTATTTTTTGCAAAAAAAAAATGATATTCTGCGCGCCCACCTATACGGTGAATTACGTTTTTGCGCGTGTATGGCCATTTCTATACTATACTTCATGAAAAAATCATCTCTGCTTACGCAAGAAAACACTGCACAGCCAGCTTCCTAGCTTTGCTTTGACATCAGCTTTGCCTGCAGTGCGCGTGACTTTCCATGAAAATGTATGTGCGTAGTTATCTCGCGGAGGTTCTTGCACTGGCTAGCTTCCATCTCTGCTCCGGTTCTCGCGCGCACTCTGACAGCAGGCTAAGATCATAGCTTTGTCTTTCTTGTCTGTGAAGTCGTTGATGGTAGTGATGGGAAAAATAGTTACATTTCGGTATCTGCAACAATTCGTTACATGAGAAGCATATACTCGTTACTTTGGAATCGGTACTCGGTACTTTCGGCACTGCTCTCAGAATTTTGATATTAATTAATCTATTCAACAGCGCCTTAGTTTATTTTATGAATAGCTACTTACCTTACTAATTCTGTTGTGTTTCCGTTATCTTGCGTTTCAGATGTCGATTTTTTAACATGAAACCGTTCAAAATAATAATATTTTTTAAATATAAAAAAACAAATATGTTGTTTCCAAAAGAAACAACAGCAGAAAGTTATTTTTAATTATAATTAAAAAAATAGATATATTTTGTTATATACAACAGCGCCACCTATCGTTTCCATGACTATGCTATCTTTTAAGCTGGAGCCTACCATACACATTCACAAAATTTCATTGAAATCGGTTGGGCGGCTTCGGAGATTAACGTGTACGAACGCTGTGACACGTGGTTTTAATATATTAAGATATAAGCTTTTCAGCTCATCTGCATTTAAGAAGGCGGACGAAAGCGTATTCACCTTGTGCCGGGAAGAAGCTGGAGAGACCCATAGAAATGGATAGATAGTCAGTGTGGCAACATCTCCAATCTTTATGAGATTAGCGTGAAACGAGCGCGATCAGTGTTAATGCAAACCACAGTTCTGCATTATTTTCTACCCAACCCCAAGAGAGAGTCAGTGAAATTCCTCTTAGAAAAAGTTACATACACCTGAAAGTTATCAGGTTTACCTATTGCCTGTGATGCTTCATGCGAACATTTGCTTTGATGAGAGACATGATCCCGAAGTGTCAACTTTTGCAGCAGTTCTGGTCCAAGGAAGAGAGAACTAGAGTCAAAAAGGTTAGTAGGTCCACCTGTCATTCCCCATGATCCCAATTTACGCGGGCATAACTACTGCAGGGACACAGTTTTATGGATATTCAGTTTATGCAAAAACGTCTTGCAGTTCTCCAGTTATATGCGCAATATACATTTAATAGTAATAATGTTGTACAATTTTAACATATCAGAAAACTGAAAAACTTCAATGATTGGAAGAAACCCAAATAAATTCCCACCAACTTACGAAGCATATTTGATGTGACTTTCACAGTAAAGACTTAACACAATTGCGACGAATAGACCAACCGACGGCCGACGGCCACTGCAGTTTCCCATATAAACCACGCTCCATAAGACATTCTTAGAAAATATTGTTCAATAACTGCAATAGTCGTAGGCCGTTGGCTGCTCTGGTCATCGCAACTGTGTTTAAGGCCTCAAGTTTGAAATTCTCATAACGGTTAGATGCACAAAACACCCCTCCATAAATCGTTTTTTGAAATTTCGTTTATGCATATTAAATTTTATTAGGAATGTTACTAAAGTGAAGTTAGAGAATTTCCTTCAGGTGATATCAGTTTCTAATAATTTAAAAATAAAATGGCAATATTGCTCTAAATTGGCCTCGCTTGAGCAAGGTAAGTGCATTGACTACCGACCCAGGAGCTTTGAGTTCGAATGCCACCTCAAAATGGTCTGGTTTCTTTTCGAAGTTTACAGCTTCTCCTCTCCAGAATTATCCACTACTCTAGTTACCAAAAATGTTCTGCCCCCCCCCCCCCCCCCCCCCCTTCTCATGAAGTAGCACTACAATTTGTACTTCAGGGAAATAAAAAAAAAATATGCGGGCTTTTAAAAAGTTAATAAGTCTTTTACCGTTAGTCGGGACGAAAAAAAAGCACATATGGTATTACCCAAATCGAAGTTTTTCCTAATAAGCGATAGATGACAGTCGCTTGAATAGCTATTTCATATTTCATGCTCATCACCTAAATAAAGCAATTCAAGAAACTGATCCAGAGCCTCGGATAAAAAGGTCTTGCGAACATGCATATGGAGACTTATTACTCCTAATAGAAGTGAAATGGTCCATAGGATCCCATTGCCTCGCCTCAATAACTTTTTTTAATATTAATGAATTCACTTATATTTAATTTGTTGAAATGAGGTAAAATTAACTTAGCTACCAGAAATAACATTGACTGATGAAAAAAATAAGATAATCATTAAAAATTAACTTTTGACAAAACTGAAAACA
>CAWVNZ010002722.1:0-31000 GCA_963930735.1 Dioctria linearis
AAATTATTTTTTGAATAATTTACTATAGAAAAGGCAATCCCTGGCGTAATTAAAATTTGCGACAATAGAAAATTATTTTTTGCAAAATTTACTGTAGAAAAGGCAATCCCTGGCGGATTTGAAATTTGCGACAGTAAAAAATAATTTTTTGAATAATTTACTATAGAAAAGGCAATCCCTGGCGCACTTAAAATTTGCGACAGTAAAAAATTATTTTTTGAATAATTTACTATAGAAAAGGCAATCCCTGGCGTAATTAAAATTTGCGAGAGTTGAAAATTATTTTTTGAATAATTTACTATAGAAAAGGCAATCCCTGGCGTAATTAAAATTTGCGACAGTTGAAAATTATTTTTTGAATAATTTACTATAGAAAAGGCAATCCCTGGCGTAATTAAAATTTGCGACAGTATAAAATTAATTTGTGAGAAATTTACTATAGAAAAGGCAATCCCTGGCGTAATTAAAATTTGCGACAGTAGAAAATTATTTTTGAATAATTTACTATAGAAAAGGCAATCCTGGGATATTTAAAATTTGCGACAGTAAAAAATTATTTTTTGAATAATATACTATAGAAAAGGCAATCCCTGTCGTAATTAAAATTTGCGACAATAAAAAATTATTTTTTGCAAAATTTACTGTAGAAAAGGCAATCCCTGGCGGATTTGAAATTTGCGACAGTAAAAAATAATTTTTTGAATAATTTACTATAGAAAAGGCAATCCCTGGCGCACTTAAAATTTGCGACAGTAAAAAATTATTTTTTGAATAATTTACTATAGAAAAGGCAATCCCTGGCGTAATTAAAATTTGCGACAGTAGAAAATTATTTTTTGAATAATTTACTATAGAAAAGGCAATCCCTGGCGTAATTAAAATTTGCGACAGTAAAAAATTATTTTTTGAATAATTTACTATAGAAAAGGCAATCCCTGGCGCACTTAAAATTTGCGACAGTAAAAAATTATTTTTTGAATAATTTACTATAGAAATGGCAATCCCTGTCGTAATTAAAATTTGCGACAATAAAAAATTATTTTTTGCAAAATTTACTGTAGAAAAGGCAATCCCTGGCGGATTTGAAATTTGCGACAGTAAATAATAATTTTTTGAATAATTTCCTATAGAAAAGGCAATCCCTGGAGCACTTAAAATTTGCGACAGTAAAAAATTATTTTTTTGAATAATTTACTATAGAAAAGGCAATCCCTGGCGTAATTAAAATTTGCGACAGTTGAAAATTATTTTTTGAATAATTTACTAAAGAAAAGGCAATCCCTGGCGTAATTAAAATTTGCGACAGTTGAAAATTATTTTTTGAAAAGTTTACTATAGAAAAGGCAATCCCTGGCGGAATTAAAATTTGCGACAGTAAAAAATTATTTTTTGCAAAATTTACTGTAGAAAATGCAATCCCTGGCGCAATTAAAACTTGCGATAGTAAAAAATTATTTTTTGAATAATTTACTATAGAAAAGGCAATCCCTGGCGGATTTGAAATTTGCGACAGTAAAAAATTATTTTTTGAATAATTTACTATAGAAAAGGCAATCCCTGGCGTAATTAAAATTTGCGACAGTAAAAAATTATTTTTTGAATAATTTACTATAGAAAAGGCAATCCCTGGCGTAATTAAAATTTGCGACAGTAAGAAATTATTTTTTGAATAATTTACTATAGAAAAGGCAATCCCTGGCGTAATTAAAATTTGCGACAGTAGAAAATTATTTTTTGAATAATTTACTATAGAAAAGGCAATCCTTGGCGTAATTAAAAATTGCGACAGTATAAAATTATTTTTTGCAAAATTTACTATAGAAAAGGCAATCCCTGGCGCACTTAAAATTTGCGACAGTAAAAAATTATTTTTTGAATAATTTACTATAGAAAAGGCAATCCCTGGCGTAATTAAAATTTGCGACAGTTGAAAATTATTTTTTGAATAATTTACTATAGAAAAGGCAATCCCTGGCGCAATTAAAATTTGCGACAGTATAAAATTATTTTTTGTATAATTTACTATAGAAAAGGCAATCCCTGGCGTAATTAAAATTTGCGACAGTATAAAATTATTTTTTGAATAATTTACTATAGAAAAGGCAATCCTTGGCGTAATTAAAATTTGCGACAGTAGAAAATTATTTTTTGAATAATTTACTATAGAAAAGGCAATCCCTGGCGTAATTAAAATTTGCGACAGTAGAAAATTATTTTTTGAATAATTTACTATAGAAAAGGCAATCCCTGGCATATTTAAAATTTGCGACAGTAAAAAATTATTTTTTGAATAATTTACTATAGAAAAGGCAATCCCTGGCGTATTTAAAATTTGCGACTGTAAAAAATTATTTTTTGAATAATTTACTATAGAAAAGGCAATCCCTGGCGTAATTAAAATTTGCGACAGTAGAAAATTATTTTTTGAATAATTTACTATAGAAAAGGCAATCCCTGGCGTAATTAAAATTTGCGACAGTAGAAAATTATTTTTTGAATAATTTACTATAGAAAAGGCAATCCCTGGCGTAATTAAAATTTGCGACAGTAGAAAATTATTTTTTGAATAATTTACTATAGAAAAGGCAATCCCTGGCGTAATTAAAATTTGCGACAGTAAAAAATTATTTTTTGAATAATTTACTATAGAAAAGGCAATCCCTGGCGCACTTAAAATTTGCGACAGTAAAAAATTATTTTTTGAATAATTTACTATAGAAAAGGCAATCCCTGTCGTAATTAAAATTTGCGACAATAAAAAATTATTTTTTGCAAAATTTACTGTAGAAAAGGCAATCCCTGGCGGATTTGAAATTTGCGACAGTAAAAAATAATTTTTTGAATAATTTACTATAGAAAAGGCAATCCCTGGCGCACTTAAAATTTGCGACAGTAAAAAATTATTTTTTGAATAATTTACTATAGAAAAGGCAATCCCTGGTGTAATTAAAATTTGCGACAGTTGAAAATTATTTTTTGAATAATTTACTATAGAAAAGGCAATTCCTGGCGTAATTAAAATTTGCGACAGTTGAAAATTATTTTTTGAATAATTTACTATAGAAAAGGCAATCCCTGGCGTAATTAAAATTTGCGACAGTAGAAAATTATTTTTTGAATAATTTACTATAGAAAAGGCAATCCCTGGCGTATTTAAAATTTGCGACAGTAAAAAATTAATTTGTGAGAAATTTACTATAAAAAAGGCAATCCCTGGGATATTTAAAATTTGCGAGAGTAAAAAATTATTTTTTTGCAAAATTTACTATAGAAAAGGCAATCCCTGGCGTATTTAAAATTTGCGACAGTAAAAAATTATTTTTTGAATAATTTACTATAGAAAAGGCAATCCCTAGCGCACTTAAAATTTGCGACAGTAAAAAATTAATTTGTGAGAAATTTACTATAGAAAAGGCAATCCCTGGGATATTTAAAATTTGCGACAGTAAAAAATTATTTTTTGAATAATTTACTATAGAAAAGGCAATCCCTGGCGTATTTAAAATTTGCGACAGTAAAAAATTATTTTTTGAATAATTTACTATAGAAAAGGCAATCCCTGGCGCAATTAAAATTAGCGACAGTATAAAATTATTTTTTGAATAATTTACTATAGAAAGGGCAATCCCTGGCGCACTTAAAATTTGCGACAGTAGAAAATTATTTTTTGAATAATTTACTATAGAAAAGGCAATCCCTGGCGCTCTTAAAATTTGCGACAGTAAAAAATTATTTTTTGAATAATTTACTATAGAAAAGGCAATCCCTGGCGCACTTAAAATTTGCTACAGTAAAAAATTATTTTTTGAATAATTTACTATAGAAAAGGCAATCCCTGGCGTAATTAAAATTTGCGACAGTAAAAAATTATTTTTTGCAAAATTTACTGTAGAAACGGCAATCCCTGGCGGATTTGAAATTTGCGACAGTAAAAATTTTTTTTTTGAATAATTTACTATAGAAAAGGCAATCCCTGGCGCAATTAAAATTTGCGACAGTAGAAAATTATTTTTTGAATAATTTACTATAGAAAAGGCAATCCCTGGCGTAATTAAAATTTGCGACAGTAGAAAATTATTTTTTGAATAATTTACTATAGAAAAGGCAATCCCTGGCGCAATTAAAATTTGCGACAGTAGAAAATTATTTTTTTGCAAAATTTACTATAGAAAAGGCAATCCCTGGCGTAATTAAAATTTGCGACAGTAGAAAATTAATTTGTGAGAAATTTACTATAGAAAAGGCAATCCCTGGCGTAATTAAAATTTGCGACAGTTGAAAATTATTTTTTGAATAATTTACTATAGAAAAGGCAATCCCTGGCGTAATTAAAATTTGCGACAGTATAAAATTATTTTTTGCAAAATTTACTATAGAAAAGGCAATCCCTGGCGTAATTAAAATTTTCGACAGTAAAAAATTATTTTTTGAATAATTTACTATAGAAAAGGCAATCCCTGGCGCACTTAAAATTTGCGACAGTAGAAAATTATTTTTTGAATAATTTACTATAGAAAAGGCAATCCCTGGCCCAATTAAAATTTGCGACAGTAGAAAATTATTTTTTGAATAATTTACTATAGAAAAGGCAATCCCTGGCGTAATTAAAATTTGCGACAGTATAAAATTATTTTTTGAAAAATTTAATATATAAAAGGCAATTCCTGGCGTAATTAAAATTTGCGACAGTAAAAAATTATTTTTTGAATAATTTACTATAGAAAAGGCAATCCCTGGCGCAATTAAAATTTGCGACAGTAAAAAATTATTTTTTGAATAATTTACTATAGAAAAGGCAATCCCTGGCGCAATTAAAATTTGCGACAGTATAAAATTATTTTTTGAATAATTTACTATTGAAAAGGCAATCCCTGGCGCAATTAAAATTTGCGACAGTATAAAATTATTTTTTGAATAATTTACTATAGAAAAGGCAATCCCTGGCGCACTTAAAATTTGCGACAGTAGAAAATTATTTTTTGAATAATTTACTATAGAAAAGGCAATCCCCGGGCGGATTTGAAATTTGCGACAGTAAAAAATTATTTTTTGAATAATTTACTATAGAAAAGGCAATCCCTGGGATATTTAAAATTTGCGACAGTTGAAAATTATTTTTTGAATAATTTACTATAGAAAATGCAATCCCTGGCGTAATTAAAATTTGCGACAATAAGAAATTATTTTTGCAAAATTTACTGTAGAAAAGGCAATCCCTGGCGCAATTACAATTTGCGACAGTAAAAAATTATTTTTTGAATAATTTACTATAGAAAAGGCAATCCCTGGCGCAATTAAAATTTGCGACAGTAAAAAATTATTTTTTGAATAATTTACTATAGAAAAGGCAATCCCTGGCGTAATTACAATTTGCGACAGTAAAAAATTATTTTTTGAATAATTTACCATAGAAAAGGCAATCCCTGGCGGAATTAAAATTTGCGACAGTAGAAAATTATTTTTTGAATAATTTACTATAGAAAAGGCAATCCCTGGCGTAATTAAAATTTGCGACAGTATAAAATTATTTTTTTGCAAAATTTACTATAGAAAAGGCAATCCCTGGCGTAATTAAAATTTGCGACAGTAAAAAATTATTTTTTGAATAATTTACTATAGAAAAGGCAATCCCTGGCGTAATTAAAATTTGCGACAGTATAAAATTATTTTTTGAATAATTTACTATAGAAAAGGCAATCCCTGGGATATTTAAAATTTGCGACAGTTGAAAATTATTTTTTGAATAATTTACTATAGAAAAGGCAATCGCTGGCGTAATTAAAATTTGCGACAGTAAGACATTAATTTGTGAGAAATTTACTATAGAAAAGGCAATCCCTGGCGTAATTAAAACTTGCGATAGTAAAAAATTATTTTTTGAAAAATTTACTATAGAAAAGGCAATCCCTGGCGTAATTAAAATTTGCGACAGTAGAAAATTATTTTTTGAATAATTTACTATAGAAAAGGCAATCCCTGGCGTAATTAAAATTTGCGACAGTAGAAAATTATTTTTTGAATAATTTACTATAGAAAAGGCAATCCCTGGCGTAATTAAAATTTGCGACAGTAAAAAATTATTTTTTGAATAATTTACTATAGAAAAGGCAATACCTGGCGCACTTAAAATTTGCGACAGTAAAAAATTATTTTTTGAATAATTTACTATAGAAAAGGCAATCCCTGTCGTAATTAAAATTTGCGACAATAAAAAATTATTTTTTGCAAAATTTACTGTAGAAAAGGGAATCCCTGGCGGATTTGAAGTTTGCGACAGTAAAAAATAATTTTTTGAATAATTTACTATAGAAAAGGCAATCCCTGGCGCACTTAAAATTTGCGACAGTAAAAAATTATTTTTTGAATAATTTACTATAGAAAAGGCAATCCCTGGCGTAATTAAAATTTGCGACAGTTGAAAATTATTTTTTGAATAATTTACTATAGAAAAGGCAATTCCTGGCGTAATTAAAATTTGCGACAGTTGAAAATTATTTTTTGAATAATTTACTATAGAAAAGGCAATCCCTGGCGTAATTAAAATTTGCGACAGTAGAAAATTATTTTTTGAATAATTTACTATAGAAAAGGCAATCCCTGGCGTATTTAAAATTTGCGACAGTAAAAAATTAATTTGTGAGAAATTTACTATAGAAAAGGCAATCCCTGGGATATTTAAAATTTGCGACAGTAAAAAATTATTTTTTTGCAAAATTTACTATAGAAAAGGCAATCCCTGGCGTATTTAAAATTTGCGACAGTAAAAAATTATTTTTTGAATAATTTACTGTAGAGAAGGCAATCCCTGGCGCACTTAAAATTTGCGACAGTAAAAAATTAATTTGTGAGAAATTTACTATAGAAAATGCAATCCCTGGGATATTTAAAATTTGCGACAGTAAAAAATTATTTTTTGAATAATTTACTATAGAAAAGGCAATCCCTGGCGTATTTAAAATTTGCGACAGTAAAAAATTATTTTTTGAATTATTTACTATAGAAAAGGCAATCCCTGGCGCAATTAAAATTTGCGACAGTATAAAATTATTTTTTGAATAATTTACTATAGAAAAGGCAATCCCTGGCGCACTTAAAATTTGCGACAGTAGAAAATTATTTTTTGAATAATTTACTATAGAAAAGGCAATCCCTGGCGCATTTAAAATTTGCGACAGTAAAAAATTATTTTTTGAATAATTTACTATAGAAAAGGCAATCCCTGGCGCACTTTAAATTTGCTACAGTAAAAAATTATTTTTTGAATTATTTACTATAGAAAAGGCAATCCCTGGCGTAATTAAAATTTGCGACAGTAAAAAATTATTTTTTGCAAAATTTACTGTAGAAAAGGCAATCCCTGGCGGATTTGAAATTTGCGACAGTAAAAATTTTTCTTTTGAGTAATTTACTATAGAAAAGGCAATCCCTGGCGCAATTAAAATTTGCGACAGTAGAAAATTATTTTTGAATAATTTACTATAGAAAAGGCAATCCCTGGCGTAATTAAAATTTGCGACAGTAGAAAATTATTTTTTGAATATTTTACTATAGAAAAGGCAATCCCTGGCGCAATTAAAATTTGCGACAGTAGAAAATTATTTTTTGCAAAATTTACTATAGAAAAGGCAATCCCTGGCGTAATTAAAATTTGCGACAGTAGAAAATTATTTTTTGAATAATTTACTATAGAAAAGGCAATCCCTGGCGCACTTAAAATTTGCGACAGTAAAAAATTATTTTTTGAATAATTTACTATAGAAAAGGCAATCCCTGGCGTAATTAAAATTTGCGACAGTTGAAAATTATTTTTTGAATAATTTACTATAGAAAAGGCAATTCCTAGCGTAATTAAAATTTGCGACAGTTGAAAATTTTTTTTTGAATAATTTACTATAGAAAAGGCAATCCCTGGCGTAATTAAAATTTGCGACAGTAGAAAATTATTTTTTGAATAATTTACTATAGAAAAGGCAATCCCTGGCGTATTTATAATTTGCGACAGTAAAAAATTAATTTGTGAGAAATTTACTACAGAAAAGGCAATCCCTGGGATATTTAAAATTTGCGACAGTAAAAAATTATTTTTTTGCAAAATTTACTATAGAAAAGGCAATCCCTGGCGTATTTAAAATTTGCGACAGTAAAAAATTATTTTTTGAATAATTTACTATAGAAAAGGCAATCCCTGGCGTAATTAAAATTTGCGACAGTAAAAAATTATTTTTTGCAAAATTTACTGTAGAAAAGGCAATCCCTGGCGGATTTGAAATTTGCGACAGTAAAAATTTTTTTTTTGCATAATTTACTATAGAAAAGGCAATCCCTGGCGCAATTAAAATTTGCGACAGTAGAAAATTATTTTTTGAATAATTTACTATAGAAAAGGCAATCCCTGGCGTAATTAAAATTTGCGACAGTAGAAAATTATTTTTTGAATAATTTACTATAGAAAAGGCAATCCCTGGCGCAATTAAAATTTGCGACAGTAGAAAATTATTTTTTGCAAAATTTACTATAGAAAAGGCAATCCCTGGCGTAATTAAAATTTGCGACAGTAGAAAATTAATTTGTGAGAAATTTACTATAGAAAAGGCAATCCCTGGCGTAATTAAAATTTGCGACAGGATAAAATTATTTTTTGAATAATTTACTATAGAAAAGGCAATCCCTGGCGTAATTAAAATTTGCGACAGTAAAAAATTATTTTTTGCAAAATTTACTATAGAAAAGGCAATCCCTGGCGTAATTAAAATTTGCGACAGTAGAAAATTATTTTTTGAATAATTTACTATAGAAAAGGCAATCCCTGGCGCAATTAAAATTTGCGACAGTAGAAAATTATTTTTTGCAAAATTCACTATAGAAAAGGCAATCCCTGGCGTAATTAAAATTTGCGACAGTAGAAAATTAATTTGTGAGAAATTTACTATAGAAAAGGCAATCCCTGGCGTAATTAAAATTTGCGACAGTCGAAAATTATTTTTTGAATAATTTACTATAGAAAAGGCAATCCCTGGCGTAATTAAAATTTGCGACAGTAAAAAATTATTTTTTGAATAATTTACTATAGAAAAGGCAATCCCTGGCGTATTTAAAATTTGCGACAGTAAAAAATTATTTTTTGAATTATTTACTATAGAAAAGGCAATCCCTGGCGCAATTAAAATTTGCGACAGTATAAAATTATTTTTTGAATAATTTACTATAGAAAAGGCAATCCCTGGCGCACTTAAAATTTGCGACAGTAGAAAATTATTTTTTGAATAATTTACTATAGAAAAGGCAATCCCTGGCGCACTTAAAATTTGCGACAGTAAAAAATTATTTTTTGAATAATTTACTATAGAAAAGGCAATCCCTGGCGCACTTAAAATTTGCTACAGTAAAAAATTATTTTTTGAATAATTTACTATAGAAAAGGCAATCCCTGGCGTAATTAAAATTTGCGACAGTAAAAAATTATTTTTTGCAAAATTTACTGTAGAAAAGGCAATCCCAGGCGGATTTGAAATTTGCGACAGTAAAAATTTTTTTTTGCATAATTTACTATAGAAAAGGCAATCCCTGGCGCAATTAAAATTTGCGACAGTAGAAAATTATTTTTTGAATAATTTACTATAGAAAAGGCAATCCCTGGCGTAATTAAAATTTGCGACAGTAGAAAATTATTTTTTGAATAATTTACTATAGAAAAGGCAATCCCTGGCGCAATTAAAATTTGCGACAGTAGAAAATTATTTTTTTGCAAAATTTACTATAGAAAAGGCAATCCCTGGCGTAATTAAAATTTGCGACAGTTGAAAATTATTTTTTGAATAATTTACTATAGAAAAGGCAATCCCTGGCGTAATTAAAATTTGCGACAGTAAAAAATTATTTTTTGCAAAATTTACCGTAGAAAAGGCAATCCCAGGCGGATTTGAAATTTGCGACAGTAAAAATTTTTTTTTGCATAATTTACTATAGAAAAGGCAATCCCTGGCGCAATTAAAATTTGCGACAGTAGAAAATTATTTTTTGAATAATTTACTATAGAAAAGGCAATCCCTGGCGTAATTAAAATTTGCGACAGTTGAAAATTATTTTTTGAATAATTTACTATAGAAAAGGCAATCCCTGGCGTAATTAAAATTTGCGACAGTAGAAAATTATTTTGTGAGAAATTTACTATAGAAAACGCAATCCCTGGCGTAATTAAAATTTGCGACAGTTGAAAATTATTTTTTGAATAATTTACTATAGAAAAGGCAATCCCTGGCGTAATTAAAATTTGCGACAGTAAAAAATTATTTTTTGAATAATTTACTATAGAAAAGGCAATCCCTGGCGTAATTAAAATTTGCTACAGTAGAAAATTATTTTTTGAATAATTTACTATAGAAAAGGCAATCCCTGGCGCAATTAAAATTTGCGACAGTAAAAAATTATTTTTTGAATAATTTACTATAGAAAAGGCAATCCCTGGCGCAATTAAAATTTGCGACAGTATAAAATTATTTTTTGAATAATTTACTATAGAAAGGGCAATCCCTGGCGCACTTAAAATTTGCGACAGTAGAAAATTATTTTTTGAATAATTTACTATAGAAAAGGCAATCCCTGGCGCTCTTAAAATTTGCGACAGTAAAAAATTATTTTTTGAATAATTTACTATAGAAAAGGCAATCCCTGGCGCACTTAAAATTTGCTACAGTAAAAAATTATTTTTTGAATAATTTACTATAGAAAAGGCAATCCCTGGCGTAATTAAAATTTGCGACAGTAAAAAATTATTTTTTGCAAAATTTACTGTAGAAACGGCAATCCCTGGCGGATTTGAAATTTGCGACAGTAAAAATTTTTTTTTTGAATAATTTACTATAGAAAAGGCAATCCCTGGCGCAATTAAAATTTGCGACAGTAGAAAATTATTTTTTGAATAATTTACTATAGAAAAGGCAATCCCTGGCGTAATTAAAATTTGCGACAGTAGAAAATTATTTTTTGAATAATTTACTATAGAAAAGGCAATCCCTGGCGCAATTAAAATTTGCGACAGTAGAAAATTATTTTTTTGCAAAATTTACTATAGAAAAGGCAATCCCTGGCGTAATTAAAATTTGCGACAGTAGAAAATTAATTTGTGAGAAATTAACTATAGAAAAGGCAATCCCTGGCGTAATTAAAATTTGCGACAGTTGAAAATTATTTTTTGAATAATTTACTATAGAAAAGGCAATCCCTGGCGTAATTAAAATTTGCGACAGTATAAAATTATTTTTTGCAAAATTTACTATAGAAAAGGCAATCCCTGGCGTAATTAAAATTTTCGACAGTAAAAAATTATTTTTTGAATAATTTACTATAGAAAAGGCAATCCCTGGCGCACTTAAAATTTGCGACAGTAGAAAATTATTTTTTGAATAATTTACTATAGAAAAGGCAAAGGTAATTAAAATTTGCGACAGTATAAAATTATTTTTTGAAAAATTTAATATATAAAAGGCAATTCCTGGCGTAATTAAAATTTGCGACAGTAAAAAATTATTTTTTGAATAATTTACTATAGAAAAGGCAATCCCTGGCGCAATTAAAATTTGCGACAGTAAAAAATTATTTTTTGAATAATTTACTATAGAAAAGGCAATCCCTGGCGCAATTAAAATTTGCGACAGTATAAAATTATTTTTTGAATAATTTACTATTGAAAAGGCAATCCCTGGCGCAATTAAAATTTGCGACAGTATAAAATTATTTTTTGAATAATTTACTATAGAAAAGGCAATCCCTGGCGCACTTAAAATTTGCGACAGTAGAAAATTATTTTTTGAATAATTTACTATAGAAAAGGCAATCCCCGGGCGGATTTGAAATTTGCGACAGTAAAAAATTATTTTTTGAATAATTTACTATAGAAAAGGCAATCCCTGGGATATTTAAAATTTGCGACAGTTGAAAATTATTTTTTGAATAATTTACTATAGAAAATGCAATCCCTGGCGTAATTAAAATTTGCGACAATAAGAAATTATTTTTTGCAAAATTTACTGTAGAAAAGGCAATCCCTGGCGCAATTACAATTTGCGACAGTAAAAAATTATTTTTTGAATAATTTACTATAGAAAAGGCAATCCCTGGCGCAATTAAAATTTGCGACAGTAAAAAATTATTTTTTGAATAATTTACTATAGAAAAGGCAATCCCTGGCGTAATTACAATTTGCGACAGTAAAAAATTATTTTTTGAATAATTTACCATAGAAAAGGCAATCCCTGGCGGAATTAAAATTTGCGACAGTAGAAAATTATTTTTTGAATAATTTACTATAGAAAAGGCAATCCCTGGCGTAATTAAAATTTGCGACAGTATAAAATTATTTTTTTGCAAAATTTACTATAGAAAAGGCAATCCCTGGCGTAATTAAAATTTGCGACAGTAAAAAATTATATTTTGAATAATTTACTATAGAAAAGGCAATCCCTGGCGTAATTAAAATTTGCGACAGTATAAAATTATTTTTTGAATAATTTACTATAGAAAAGGCAATCCCTGGGATATTTAAAATTTGCGACAGTTGAAAATTATTTTTTGAATAATTTACTATAGAAAAGGCAATCGCTGGCGTAATTAAAATTTGCGACAGTAAGAAATTAATTTGTGAGAAATTTACTATAGAAAAGGCAATCCCTGGCGTAATTAAAACTTGCGATAGTAAAAAATTATTTTTTGAAAAATTTACTATAGAAAAGGCAATCCCTGGCGTAATTAAAATTTGCGACAGTAGAAAATTATTTTTTGAATAATTTACTATAGAAAAGGCAATCCCTGGCGTAATTAAAATTTGCGACAGTAGAAAATTATTTTTTGAATAATTTACTATAGAAAAGGCAATCCCTGGCGTAATTAAAATTTGCGACAGTAAAAAATTATTTTTTGAATAATTTACTATAGAAAAGGCAATACCTGGCGCACTTAAAATTTGCGACAGTAAAAAATTATTTTTTGAATAATTTACTATAGAAAAGGCAATCCCTGTCGTAATTAAAATTTGCGACAATAAAAAATTATTTTTTGCAAAATTTACTGTAGAAAAGGGAATCCCTGGCGGATTTGAAGTTTGCGACAGTAAAAAATAATTTTTTGAATAATTTACTATAGAAAAGGCAATCCCTGGCGCACTTAAAATTTGCGACAGTAAAAAATTATTTTTTGAATAATTTACTATAGAAAAGGCAATCCCTGGCGTAATTAAAATTTGCGACAGTTGAAAATTATTTTTTGAATAATTTACTATAGAAAAGGCAATTCCTGGCGTAATTAAAATTTGCGACAGTTGAAAATTATTTTTTGAATAATTTACTATAGAAAAGGCAATCCCTGGCGTAATTAAAATTTGCGACAGTAGAAAATTATTTTTTGAATAATTTACTATAGAAAAGGCAATCCCTGGCGTATTTAAAATTTGCGACAGTAAAAAATTAATTTGTGAGAAATTTACTATAGAAAAGGCAATCCCTGGGATATTTAAAATTTGCGACAGTAAAAAATTATTTTTTTGCAAAATTTACTATAGAAAAGGCAATCCCTGGCGTATTTAAAATTTGCGACAGTAAAAAATTATTTTTTGAATAATTTACTGTAGAGAAGGCAATCCCTGGCGCACTTAAAATTTGCGACAGTAAAAAATTAATTTGTGAGAAATTTACTATAGAAAATGCAATCCCTGGGATATTTAAAATTTGCGACAGTAAAAAATTATTTTTTGAATAATTTACTATAGAAAAGGCAATCCCTGGCGTATTTAAAATTTGCGACAGTAAAAAATTATTTTTTGAATTATTTACTATAGAAAAGGCAATCCCTGGCGCAATTAAAATTTGCGACAGTATAAAATTATTTTTTGAATAATTTACTATAGAAAAGGCAATCCCTGGCGCACTTAAAATTTGCGACAGTAGAAAATTATTTTTTGAATAATTTACTATAGAAAAGGCAATCCCTGGCGCATTTAAAATTTGCGACAGTAAAAAATTATTTTTTGAATAATTTACTATAGAAAAGGCAATCCCTGGCGCACTTTAAATTTGCTACAGTAAAAAATTATTTTTTGAATTATTTACTATAGAAAAGGCAATCCCTGGCGTAATTAAAATTTGCGACAGTAAAAAATTATTTTTTGCAAAATTTACTGTAGAAAAGGCAATCCCTGGCGGATTTGAAATTTGCGACAGTAAAAATTTTTCTTTTGAGTAATTTACTATAGAAAAGGCAATCCCTGGCGCAATTAAAATTTGCGACAGTAGAAAATTATTTTTTGAATAATTTACTATAGAAAAGGCAATCCCTGGCGTAATTAAAATTTGCGACAGTAGAAAATTATTTTTTGAATATTTTACTATAGAAAAGGCAATCCCTGGCGCAATTAAAATATGCGACAGTAGAAAATTATTTTTTGCAAAATTTACTATAGAAAAGGCAATCCCTGGCGTAATTAAAATTTGCGACAGTAGAAAATTATTTTTTGAATAATTTACTATAGAAGAGGCAATCCCTGGCGCACTTAAAATTTGCGACAGTAAAAAATTATTTTTTGAATAATTTACTATAGAAAAGGCAATCCCTGGCGTAATTAAAATTTGCGACAGTTGAAAATTATTTTTTGAATAATTTACTATAGAAAAGGCAATTCCTGGCGTAATTAAAATTTGCGACAGTTGAAAATTTTTTTTTGAATAATTTACTATAGAAAAGGCAATCCCTGGCGTAATTAAAATTTGCGACAGTAGAAAATTATTTTTTGAATAATTTACTATAGAAAAGGCAATCCCTGGCGTATTTATAATTTGCGACAGTAAAAAATTAATTTGTGAGAAATTTACTACAGAAAAGGCAATCCCTGGGATATTTAAAATTTGCGACAGTAAAAAATTATTTTTTTGCAAAATTTACTATAGAAAAGGCAATCCCTGGCGTATTTAAAATTTGCGACAGTAAAAAATTATTTTTTGAATAATTTACTATAGAAAAGGCAATCCCTGGCGTAATTAAAATTTGCGACAGTAAAAAATTATTTTTTGCAAAATTTACTGTAGAAAAGGCAATCCCTGGCGGATTTGAAATTTGCGACAGTAAAAATTTTTTTTTTGCATAATTTACTATAGAAAAGGCAATCCCTGGCGCAATTAAAATTTGCGACAGTAGAAAATTATTTTTTGAATAATTTACTATAGAAAAGGCAATCCCTGGCGTAATTAAAATTTGCGACAGTAGAAAATTATTTTTTGAATAATTTACTATAGAAAAGGCAATCCCTGGCGCAATTAAAATTTGCGACAGTAGAAAATTATTTTTTGCAAAATTTACTATAGAAAAGGCAATCCCTGGCGTAATTAAAATTTGCGACAGTAGAAAATTAATTTGTGAGAAATTTACTATAGAAAAGGCAATCCCTGGCGTAATTAAAATTTGCGACAGGATAAAATTATTTTTTGAATAATTTACTATAGAAAAGGCAATCCCTGGCGTAATTAAAATTTGCGACAGTAAAAAATTATTTTTTGCAAAATTTACTATAGAAAAGGCAATCCCTGGCGTAATTAAAATTTGCGACAGTAGAAAATTATTTTTTGAATAATTTACTATAGAAAAGGCAATCCCTGGCGCAATTAAAATTTGCGACAGTAGAAAATTATTTTTTGCAAAATTTACTATAGAAAAGGCAATCCCTGGCGTAATTAAAATTTGCGACAGTAGAAAATTAATTTGTGAGAAATTTACTATAGAAAAGGCAATCCCTGGCGTAATTAAAATTTGCGACAGTTGAAAATTATTTTTTGAATAATTTACTATAGAAAAGGCAATCCCTGGCGTAATTAAAATTTGCGACAGTAAAAAATTATTTTTTGAATAATTTACTATAGAAAAGGCAATCCCTGGCGTATTTAAAATTTGCGACAGTAAAAAATTATTTTTTGAATTATTTACTATAGAAAAGGCAATCCCTGGCGCAATTAAAATTTGCGACAGTATAAAATTATTTTTTGAATAATTTACTATAGAAAAGGCAATCCCTGGCGCACTTAAAATTTGCGACAGTAGAAAATTATTTTTTGAATAATTTACTATAGAAAAGGCAATCCCTGGCGCACTTAAAATTTGCGACAGTAAAAAATTATTTTTTGAATAATTTACTATAGAAAAGGCAATCCCTGGCGCACTTAAAATTTGCTACAGTAAAAAATTATTTTTTGAATAATTTACTATAGAAAAGGCAATCCCTGGCGTAATTAAAATTTGCGACAGTAAAAAATTATTTTTTGCAAAATTTACTGTAGAAAAGGCAATCCCAGGCGGATTTGAAATTTGCGACAGTAAAAATTTTTTTTTGCATAATTTACTATAGAAAAGGCAATCCCTGGCGCAATTAAAATTTGCGACAGTAGAAAATTATTTTTTGAATAATTTACTATAGAAAAGGCAATCCCTGGCGTAATTAAAATTTGCTACAGTAGAAAATTATTTTTTGAATAATTTACTATAGAAAAGGCAATCCCTGGCGCAATTAAAATTTGCGACAGTAAAAAATTATTTTTTGAATAATTTACTATAGAAAAGGCAATCCCTGCCGTAATTAAAATTTGCGACAGTAAAAAATTATTTTTTGCAAAATTTACTGTAGAAAAGGCAATCCCTGGCGGATTTGAAATTTGCGACAGTAAAAATTTTTTTTTTGCATAATTTACTATAGAAAAGGCAATCCCTGGCCCAATTAAAATTTGCGACAGTAGAAAATTATTTTTTGAATAATTTACTATAGAAAAGGCAATCCCTGGCGTAATTAAAATTTGCGACAGTAGAAAATTATTTTTTGAATAATTTACTATAGAAAAGGCAATCCCTGGCGCAATTAAAATTTGCGACAGTAGAAAATTATTTTTTGCAAAATTTACTATAGAAAAGGCAATCCCTGGCGTAATTAAAATTTGCGACAGTAGAAAATTAATTTGTGAGAAATTTACTATAGAAAAGGCAATCCCTGGCGTAATTAAAATTTGCGACAGTTGAAAATTATTTTTTGAATAATTTACTATAGAAAAGGCAATCCCTGGCGTAATTAAAATTTGCGACAGTATAAAATTATTTTTTGAATAATTTACTATAGAAAAGGCAATCCCTGGTGTAATTAAAATTTTCGACAGTAAAAAATTATTTTTTGAATAATTTACTATAGAAAAGGCAATCCCTGGCGCACTTAAAATTTGCGACAGTAGAAAATTATTTTTTGAATAATTTACTATAGAAAAGGCAATCCCTGGCCCAATTAAAATTTGCGACAGGAGAAAATTATTTTTTGAATAATTTACTATAGAAAAGGCAATCCCTGGCGTATTTAAAATTTGCGACAGTAAAAAATTATTTTTTGAATTATTTACTATAGAAAAGGCAATCCCTGGCGCAATTAATATTTGCGACAGTATAAAATTATTTTTTGAATAATTTACTATAGAAAAGGCAATCCCTGGCGCACTTAAAATTTGCGACAGTAGACAATTATTTTTTGAATAATTTACTATAGAAAAGGCAATCCCTGGCGCACTTAAAATTTGCGACAGTAAAAAATTATTTTTTGAATAATTTACTATAGAAAAGGCAATCCCAGGCGCACTTAAAATTTGCGACAGTAAAAAATTATTTTTTGAATAATTTACTATAGAAAAGGCAATCCCTGGCGCAATTAAAATTTGCGAAAGTAAAAAATTATTTTTTGAATAATTTACTATAGAAAAGGCAATCCCTGGCGCAATTAAAATTTGCGACAGTATAAAATTATTTTTTTGAATAATTTACTATAGAAAAGGCAATCCCTGGCGCAATTAAAATTTGCGACAGTATAAAATTATTTTTTGAATAATTTACTATAGAAAAGGCAATCCCTGGCGCACTTAAAATTTGCGACAGTAGAAAATTATTTTTTGAATAATTTACTATAGAAAAGGCAAACCCTGGCGCACTTAAAATTTGCGACAGTAAAAAATTATTTTTTGAATAATTTACTATAGAAAAGGCAATCCCAGGGATATTTAAAATTTGCGACAGTTGAAAATTATTTTTTGAATAATTTACTATAGAAAAGGCAATCCCTGGCGTACTTAAAATTTGCGACAGTAGAAAATTATTTTTTGAATAATTTACTATAGAAAAGGCAATCGCTGGCGTAATAAAAATTTGCGACAGTAAGAAATTATTTTTTGTATAATTTACTATAGAAAAGGCAATCCCTGGCGTAATTAAAATTTGCGACAGTAGAAAATTATTTTTTGAAAAGTTTACTATAGAAAAGGCAATCCCTGGCGCAATTAAAATTTGCGACAGTAAAAAATTATTTTTTGAATAATTTACTATAGAAAAGGCAATCCCTGGCGTATTTAAAATTTGCGACAGTTGAAAATTATTTTTTGAATAATTTACTATAGAAAAGGCAATCCCTGGCGTAATTACAATTTGCGACAGTAAAAAATTATTTTTTGAATAATTTACTATAGAAAAGGCAATCCCTGGCGTAATTAAAATTTGCGACAGTAGAAAATTATTTTTTGAAAAGTTTACTATAGAAAAGGCAATCCCTGGCGCAATTAAAATTTGCGACAGTAAAAAATTATTTTTTGCAAAATTTACTGTAGAAAAGGCAATCCCTGGCGCAATTAAAACTTGCGATAGTAAAAAATTATTTATTGAATAATTTACTATACAAAAGGCAATCCCTGGCGGATTTGAAATTTGCGACAGTAAAAAATTATTTTTTGAATAATTTACTATAGAAAAGGCAATCCCTGGGATATTTAAAATTTGCGACAGTTGAAAATTATTTTTTGAATAATTTACTATAGAAAAGGCAATCCCTGGCGTAATTAAAATTTGCGACAGTAAGAAATTATTTTTTGCAAAATTTACTGTAGAAAAGGCAATCCCTGGCGCAATTACAATTTGCGACAGAAAAAAATTATTTTTTGAATAATTTACTATAGAAGAGGCAATCCCTGGCGCAATTAAAATTTGCGACAGTAAAAAATTATTTTTTGAATAATTTACTATAGAAAAGGCAATCCCTGGCGTAATTACAATTTGCGACAGTAAAAAATTATTTTTTGAATAATTTACCATAGAAAAGGCAATCCCTGGCGTAATTAAAATTTGCGACAGTAGAAAATTATTTTTTGAATAATTTACTATAGAAAAGGCAATCCCTGGCGTAATTAAAATTTGCGACAGTATAAAATTATTTTTTTGCAAAATTTACTATAGAAAAGGCAATCCCTGGCGTAATTAAAATTTGCGACAGTAAAAAATTATATTTTGAATAATTTACTATATAAAAGGCAATGTCTGGCGTAATTAAAATTTGCGAGAGTATAAAATTATTTTTTGAATAAATTACTATAGAAAAGGCAATCCCTGGGATATTTAAAATTTGCGACAGTTGAAAATTATTTTTTGAATAATTTACTATAGAAAAGGCAAACCCTGGCGTAATTAAAATTTGCGACAGTAAGAAATTAATTTGTGAGAAATTTACTATAGAAAAGGCAATCCCTGGCGTAATTAAAACTTGCGATAGTAAAAAATTATTTTTTGAAAAATTTACTATAGAAATGGCAATCCCTGGCGTAATTAAAATTTGCGACAGTAGAAAATTATTTTTTGAATAATTTACTATAGAAAAGGCAATCCCTGGCGTAATTAAAATTTGCGACAGTAGAAAATTATTTTTTGAATAATTTACTATAGAAAAGGCAATCCCTGGCGTAATTAAAATTTGCGACAGTATAAAATAATTTTTTGAATAATTTACTATAGAAAAGGCAATCCCTGGCGTATTTAAAATTTGCGACAGTAAAAAATTATTTTTTGAATAATTTACTATAGAAAAGGCAATCCCTGGCGTAATTAAAATTTGCGACAGTAGAAAATTATTTTTTGAATAATTTACTATAGAAAAGGCAATCCCTTGCGTAATTAAAATTTGCGACAGTATAAAATTATTTTTTGCAAAATTTACTATAGAAAAGGCAATCCCTGGCGTAATTAAAATTTTCGACAGTAAAAAATTAATATTTTGAAAAATTTACTGTAG
Organism: Dioctria linearis; assembly: GCA_963930735.1. Taxonomy (NCBI): domain Eukaryota; kingdom Metazoa; phylum Arthropoda; class Insecta; order Diptera; family Asilidae; genus Dioctria; species Dioctria linearis. The sequence goes on from CAWVNZ010002722.1 coordinate 20,111, forward strand.
AAAAGGCAATCCCTGGCGCAGTTAAAATTTGCGATAGTAAAAAATTATTTTTTGAATAATTTACTATAGAAAAGGCAATCCCTGGCGGATTTGAAATTTGCGACAGTAAAAAATTATTTTTTGTATAATTTACTATAGAAAAGGCAATCCCTGGCGTAATTAAAATTTGCGACAGTATAAAATTATTTTTTGAATAATTTACTATAGAAAAGGCAATCCCTGGCGTATTTAAAATTTGCGACAGTAAAAAATTATTTTTTGAATAATTTACTATAGAAAAGGCAATCCCTGGCGTAATTAAAATTTGCGACAGTAGAAAATTATCTTTTGAATAATTTACTATAGAAAAGGCAATCCCTGGCGTAATTAAAATTTGCGACAGTAGAAAATTATTTTTTGAATAATTTACTATGGAAAAGGAAATCCCTGGCGTAATTAAAATTTGCGACAGTATAAAAATATTTTTTGAATAATTTACTATAGAAAAGGCAATCCCTGGCGTATTTAAAATTTGCGACAGTAAAAAATTATTTTTTGAATAATTTACTATAGAAAAGGCAATCCCTGGCGTAATTAAAATTTGCGACAGTATAAAATTATTTTGTGAGAAATTTACTATAGAAAAGGCAATCCCTGGCGTAATTAAAACTTGCGATAGTAAAAAATTATTTTTTGAAAAATTTACTATAGAAAAGGCAATACCTGGCGTAATTAAAATTTGCGACAGTAGAAAATTATTTTTTGAATAATTTACTATAGAAAAGGCAATCCCTGGCGTAATTAAAATTTGCGACAGTAGAAAATTATTTTTTGAATATTTTACTATAGAAAAGGCAATCCCTGGCGTAATTAAAATTTGCGACAGTATAAAATTATTTTTTGAATAATTTACTATAGAAAAGGCAATCCCTGGCGTATTTAAAATTTGGGACAGTAAAAAATTATTTTTTGAATAATTTACTATAGAAAAGGCAATCCCTGGCGTAATTAAAATTTGCGACAGTAGAAAATTATTTTTTGAATAATTTACTATAGAAAAGGCAATCCCTTGCGTAATTAAAATTTGCGACAGTATAAAATTATTTTTTGCAAAATTTACTATAGAAAAGGCAATCCCTGGAGTAATTAAAATTTTCGACAGTAAAAATTAATATTTTGAAAAATTTACTGTAGAAAAGGCAATCCCTGGCGCACTTAAAATTTGCGATAGTAAAAAATTATTTTTTGAATAATTTACTATAGAAAAGGCAATCCCTGGCGGATTTGAAATTTGTGACAGTAAAAAATTATTTTTTGTATAATTTACTATAGAAAAGGCAATCCCTGGCGTAATTAAAATTTGCGACAGTATAAAATTATTTTTTGAAAAGTTTACTATAGAAAAGGCAATCCCTGGCGCAATTAAAATTTGCGACAGTAAAAAATTATTTTTTGCAAAATTTACTGTAGAAAAGGCAATCCCTGGCGTACTTAAAATTTGCGACAGTAAAAAATTATTTTTTTGCAAAATTTACTGTAGAAAAGGCAATCCCTGGGATATTTAAAATTTGCGACAGTTGAAAATTATTTTTTGAATAATTTACTATAGAAACGGCAATCCCTGGCGTAATTAAAATTTGCGACAGTAAAAAAATATTTTTTGAATAATTTACTATAGAAAGGGCAATCCCTGGCGTATTTAAAATTTGCGACAGTATAAAATTATTTTTTGAATAATTTACTGTAGAAAAAGCAATCCCTGGCGTAATTAAAATTTGCGACAGTAGAAAATTATTTTTTGAATAATTTACTATAGAAAAGGCAATCCCTGGCGTAATTAAAATTTGCGACAGTAGAAAATTAATTTGTGAGAAATTTAATATAGAAAAGGCAATCCCTGGCGTAATTAAAATTTGCGACAGGATAAAATTATTTTTTGAATAATTTACTATAGAAAAGGCAATCCCTGGCATAATTAAAATTTGCGACAGTAAAAAATTATTTTTTGAATAATTTACTATAGAAAAGGCAATCCCTGGCGTAATTAAAATTTGCGACAATAGAAAATTATTTTTTGAATAATTTACTATAGAAAAGGCAATCCCTGGCGCAATTAAAACTTGCGACAGTAGAAAATTATTTTTTGCAAAATTTACTATAGAAAAGGCAATCCCTGGCGTAATTAAAATTTGCGACAGTAGAAAATTAATTTGTGAGAAATTTACTATAGAAAAGGCAATCCCTGGCGTAATTAAAATTTGCGACAGGATAAAATTATTTTTTGAATAATTTACTATAGAAAAGGCAATCCCTGGCGTAATTAAAATTTGCGACAGTAGAAAATTAATTTGTGAGAAATTTACTGTAGAAAAGGCAATCCCTGGCGGATTTGAAATTTGCGACAGTAAAAATTTTTTTTTTGCATAATTTACTATAGAAAAGGCAATCCCTGGCGCAATTAAAATTTGCGACAGTAGAAAATTATTTTTTGAATAATTTACTATAGAAAAGGCAATCCCTGGCGCAATTAAAATTTGCGACAGTAGAAAATTATTTTTTGAATAATTTACTATAGAAAAGGCAATCCCTGGCGTAATTAAAATTTGCGACAGTAGAAAATTATTTTTTGAATAATTTACTATAGAAAAGGCAATCCCTGGCGTATTTAAAATTTGCGACAGTAAAAAATTATTTTTTGAATAATTTACTATAGAAAAGGCAATCCCTGGCGCACTTAAAATTTGCGACAGTAGAAAATTAATTTGTGAGAAATTTACTATAGAAAAGGCAATCCCTGGCGTAATTAAAATTTGCGACAGGATAAAATTATTTTTTGAATAATTTACTATAGAAAAGGCAATCCCTGGCGTAATTAAAATTTGCGACAGTAAAAAATTATTTTTTGCAAAATTTACTATAGAAAAGGCAATCCCTGGCGTAATTAAAATTTGCGACAGTAGAAAATTAATTTGTGAGAAATTTACTATAGAAAAGGCAATCCCTGGCGTAATTAAAATTTGCGACAGTTGAAAATTATTTTTTGAATAATTTACTATAGAAAAGGCAATCCCTGGCGTAATTAAAATTTGCGACAGTAAAAAATTATTTTTTGAATAATTTACTATAGAAAAGGCAATCCCTGGCGTATTTAAAATTTGCGACAGTAAAAAATTATTTTTTGAATTATTTACTATAGAAAAGGCAATCCCTGGCGCAATTAAAATTTGCGACAGTAGAAAATTAATTTGTGAATAATTTACTATAGAAAAGGCAATCCCTGGCGCACTTAAAATTTGCGACAGTAGAAAATTATTTTTTGAATAATTTACTATAGAAAAGGCAATCCCTGGCGCACTTAAAATTTGCGACAGTAAAAAAATATTTTTTGAATAATTTACTATAGAAAAGGCAATCCCTGGCGCACTTAAAATTTGCTACAGTAAAAAATTATTTTTTGAATAATTTACTATAGAAAAGGCAATCCCTGGCGTAATTAAAATTTGCGACAGTAAAAAATTATTTTTTGCAAAATTTACTGTAGAAAAGGCAATCCCAGGCGGATTTGAAATTTGCGACAGTAAAAATTTTTTTTTGCATAATTTACTATAGAAAAGGCAATCCCTGGCGCAATTAAAATTTGCGACAGTAGAAAATTATTTTTTGAATAATTTACTATAGAAAAGGCAATCCCTGGCGTAATTAAAATTTGCTACAGTAGAAAATTATTTTTTGAATAATTTACTATAGAAAAGGCAATCCCTGGCGCAATTAAAATTTGCGACAGTAAAAAATTATTTTTTGAATAATTTACTATAGAAAAGGCAATCCCTGTCGTAATTAAAATTTGCGACAGTAAAAAATTATTTTTTGCAAAATTTACTGTAGAAAAGGCAATCCCTGGCGGATTTGAAATTTGCGACAGTAAAATTTTTTTTTTTGCATAATTTACTATAGAAAAGGCAATCCCTGGCGCAATTAAAATTTGCGACAGTAGAAAATTAGTTTTTGAATAATTTACTATAGAAAAGGCAATCCCTGGCGTAATTAAAATTTGCGACAGTAGAAAATTATTTTTTGAATAATTTACTATAGAAAAGGCAATCCCTGGCGCAATTAAAATTTGCGACAGTAGAAAATTATTTTTTGCAAAATTTACTATAGAAAAGGCAATCCCTGGCGTAATTAAAATTTGCGACAGTAGAAAATTAATTTGTGAGAAATTTACTATAGAAAAGGCAATCCCTGGCGTAATTAAAATTTGCGACAGTTGAAAATTATTTTTTGAATAATTTACTATAGAAAAGGCAATCCCTGGCGTAATTAAAATTTGCGACAGTATAAAATTATTTTTTGAATAATTTACTATAGAAAAGGCAATCCCTGGTGTAATTAAAATTTTCGACAGTAAAAAATTATTTTTTGAATAATTTACTATAGAAAAGGCAATCCCTGGCGCACTTAAAATTTGCGACAGTAGAAAATTATTTTTTGAATAATTTACTATAGAAAAGGCAATCCCTGGCCCAATTAAAATTTGCGACAGTAGAAAATTATTTTTTGAATGATTTACTATAGAAAAGGCAATCCCTGGCGTATTTAAAATTTGCGACAGTAAAAAATTATTTTTTGAATTAGTTACTATAGAAAAGGCAATCCCTGGCGCAATTAATATTTGCGACAGTATAAAATTATTTTTTGAATAATTTACAATAGAAAAGGCAATCCCTGGCGCACTTAAAATTTGCGACAGTAGACAATTATTTTTTGAATAATTTACTATAGAAAAGGCAATCCCTGGCGCACTTAAAATTTGCGACAGTAAAAAATTATTTTTTGAATAATTTACTATAGAAAAGGCAATCCCTGGCGCACTTAAAATTTGCGACAGTAAAAAATTATTTTTTGAATAATTTACTATAGAAAAGGCAATCCCTGGCGCAATTAAAATTTGCGAAAGTAAAAAATTATTTTTTGAATAATTTACTATAGAAAAGGCAATCCCTGGCGCAATTAAAATTTGCGACAGTATAAAATTATTTTTTTGAATAATTTACTATAGAAAAGGCAATCCCTGGCGCAATTAAAATTTGCGACAGTATAAAATTATTTTTTGAATAATTTACTATAGAAAAGGCAATCCCTGGCGCACTTAAAATTTGCGACAGTAGAAAATTATTTTTTGAATAATTTACTATAGAAAAGGCAAACCCTGGCGCACTTAAAATTTGCGACAGTAAAAAATTATTTTTTGAATAATTTACTATAGAAAGGCAATCCCAGGCGAAATTGAAATTTGCGGGAGTAAAAAATTATTTTTTGAATAATTTACTATAGAAAAGGCAATCCCTGGCGTAATTAAAATTTGCGACAGTAGAAAATTATTTTTTGAATAATTTACTATAGAAAAGGCAATCGCTGGCGTAATAAAAATTTGCGACAGTAAGAAATTATTTTTTGTATAATTTACTATAGAAAAGGCAATCCCTGGCGTAATTAAAATTTGCAACAGTAGAAAATTATTTTTTGAAAAGTTTACTATAGAAAAGGCAATCCCTGGCGCAATTAAAATTTGCGACAGTAAAAAATTATTTTTTGAATAATTTACTATAGAAAAGGCAATCCCTGGCGTATTTAAAATTTGCGACAGTTGAAAATTATTTTTTGAATAATTTACTATAGAAAAGGCAATCCCTGGCGTAATTACAATTTGCGACAGTAAAAAATTATTTTTTGAATAATTTACTATAGAAAAGGCAATCCCTGGCGTAATTAAAATTTGCGACAGTAGAAAATTATTTTTTGAAAAGTTTACTATAGAAAAGGCAATCCCTGGCGCAATTAAGATTTGCGACAGTAAAAAATTATTTTTTGCAAAATTTACTGTAGAAAAGGCAATCCCTGGCGCAATTAAAACTTGCGATAGTAAAAAATTATTTTTTGAATAATTTACTATACAAAAGGCAATCCCTGGCGGATTTGAAATTTGCGACAGTAAAAAAATATTTTTTGAATAATTTACTATAGAAAAGGCAATCCCTGGGATATTTAAAATTTGCGACAGTTGAAAATTATTTTTTGAATAATTTACTATAGAAAAGGCAATCCCTGGCGTAATTAAAATTTGCGACAGTAAGAAATTATTTTTTGCAAAATTTACTGTAGAAAAGGCAATCCCTGGCGCAATTACAATTTGCGACAGTAAAAAATTATTTTTTGAATAATTTACTATAGAAGAGGCAATCCCTGGCGCAATTAAAATTTGCGACAGTAAAAAATTATTTTTTGAATAATTTACTATAGAAAAGGCAATCCCTGGCGTAATTACAATTTGCGACAGTAAAAAATTATTTTTTGAATAATTTACCATAGAAAAGGCAATCCCTGGCGTAATTAAAATTTGCGACAGTAGAAAATTATTTTTTGAATAATTTACTATAAAAAGGCAATCCCTGGCGTAATTAAAATTTGCGACAGTATAAAATTATTTTTTTGCAAAATTTACTATAGAAAAGGCAATCCCTGGCGTAATTAAAATTTGCGACAGTAAAAAATTATATTTTGAATAATTTACTATATAAAAGGCAATCCCTGGCGTAATTAAAATTTGCGAGAGTATAAAATTATATTTTGAATAATTTACTATATAAAAGGCAATCCCTGGCGTAAATAAAATTTGCGAGAGTATAAAATTATTTTTTGAATAAATTACTATAGAAAAGGCAATCCCTGGGATATTTAAAATTTGCGACAGTTGAAAAATATTTTTTGAATAATTTACTATAGAAAAGGCAATCCCTGGGATATTTAAAATTTGCGACAGTTGAAAATTATTTTTTGAATAATTTACTATAGAAAAGGCAATCCCTGGCGTAATTAAAATTTGCGACAGTAAGAAATTATTTTTTGCAAAATTTACTGTAGAAAAGGCAATCCCTGGCGCAATTACAATTTGCGACAGTAAAAAATTATTTTTTGAATAATTTACTATAGAAGAGGCAATCCCTGGCGCAATTAAAATTTGCGACAGTATAAAATTATTTTTTGAATAATTTACTATAGAAAAGGCAATCCCTGGCGTATTTAAAATTTGCGACAGTAAAAAATTATTTTTTGAATAATTTACTATAGAAAAGGCAATCCCTGGCGTAATTAAAATTTGCGACAGTAGAAAATTATTTTTTGAATAATTTACTATAGAAAAGGCAATCCCTGGCGTAATTAAAATTTGCGACAGTAGAAAATTATTTTTTGAATAATTTACTATGGAAAAGGAAATCCCTGGCGTAATTAAAATTTGCGAAAGTATAAAAATATTTTTTGAATAATTTACTATAGAAAAGGCAATCCCTGGCGTATTTAAAATTTGCGACAGTAAAAAATTATTTTTTGAATAATTTACTATAGAAAAGGCAATCCCTGGCGTAATTAAAATTTGCGACAGTATAAAATTATTTTGTGAGAAATTTACTATAGAAAAGGCAATCCCTGGCGTAATTAAAACTTGCGATAGTAAAAAATTATTTTTTGAAAAATTTACTATAGAAAAGGCAATACCTGGCGTAATTAAAATTTGCGACAGTAGAAAATTATTTTTTGAATAATTTACTATAGAAAAGGCAATCCCTGGCGTAATTAAAATTTGCGACAGTAGAAAATTATTTTTTGAATATTTTACTATAGAAAAGGCAATCCCTGGCGTAATTAAAATTTGCGACAGTATAAAATTATTTTTTGAATAATTTACTATAGAAAAGGCAATCCCTGGCGTATTTAAAATTTGGGACAGTAAAAAATTATTTTTTGAATAATTTACTATAGAAAAGGCAATCCCTGGCGTAATTAAAATTTGCGACAGTAGAAAATTATTTTTTGAATAATTTACTATAGAAAAGGCAATCCCTTGCGTAATTAAAATTTGCGACAGTATAAAATTATTTTTTGCAAAATTTACTATAGAAAAGGCAATCCCTGGCGTAATTAAAATTTTCGACAGTAAAAATTAATATTTTGAAAAATTTACTGTAGAAAAGGCAATCCCTGGCGCACTTAAAATTTGCGATAGTAAAAAATTATTTTTTGAATAATTTACTATAGAAAAGGCAATCCCTGGCGGATTTGAAATTTGCGACAGTAAAAAATTATTTTTTGTATAATTTACTATAGAAAAGGCAATCCCTGGCGTAATTAAAATTTGCGACAGTATAAAATTATTTTTTGAAAAGTTTACTATAGAAAAGGCAATCCCTGGCGCAATTAAAATTTGCGACAGTAAAAGATAATTTTTTGCAAAATTTACTGTAGAAAAGGCAATCCCTGGCGTTCTTAAAATTTGCGACAGTAAAAAATTATTTTTTTGCAAAATTTACTGTAGAAAAAGCAATCCCTGGGATATTTAAAATTTGCGACAGTTGAAAATTATTTTTTGAATAATTTACTATAGAAACGGCAATCCCTGGCGTAACTAAAATTTGCGACAGTAAAAAATATTTTTTGAATAATTTACTATAGAAAAGGCAATCCCTGGCGTATTTAAAATTTGCGACAGTATAAAATTATTTTTTGAATAATTTACTGTAGAAAAAGCAATCCCTAGCGTAATTAAAATTTGCGACAGTAGAAAATTATTTTTTGAATAATTTACTATAGAAAAGGCAACCCCTGGCGTAATTAAAATTTGCGACAGTAGAAAATTAATTTGTGAGAAATTTAATATAGAAAAGGCAATCCCTGGCGTAATTACAATTTGCGACAGTAAAAAATTATTTTTTGAATAATTTACTATAGAAAAGGCAATCCCTGGCGTAATTAAAATTTGCGACGGTAGAAAATTATTTTTTGAAAAGTTTACTATAGAAAAGGCAATCCCTGGCGCAATTAAAATTTGCGACAGTAAAAAATTATTTTTTGCAAAATTTACTGTAGAAAAGGCAATCCCTGGCGCAATTAAAACTTGCGATAGTAAAAAATTATTTTTTGAATAATTTACTATATAAAAGGCAATCCCTGGCGGATTTGAATTTTGCGACAGTAAAAAATTATTTTTTGAATAATTTACTATAGAAAAGGCAATCCCTGGGATATTTAAAATTTGCGACAGTTGAAAATTATTTTTTGAATAATTTACTATAGAAAAGGCAATCCCTGGCATAATTAAAATTTGCGACAGTAAGAAATTATTTTTTGAAAAATTTACTGTAGAAAAGGCAATCCCTGGCGCAATTACAATTTGCGACAGTAAAAATTATTTTTTGAATAATTTACTATAGAAAAGGCAATCCCTGGCGCAATTAAAATTTGCGACAGTAAAAAATTATTTTTGAATAATTTACTATAGAAAAGGCAATCCCTGGCGCAATTAAAATTTGCGACAGTAAAAAATTATTTTTTGCAAAATTTACTGTAGAAAAGGCAATCCCTGGCGCACTTAAAATTTGCGACAGTAAAAAATTATTTTTTGCAAAATTTACTGTAGAAAAGGCAATCCTGCGATATTTAAAATTTGCGACAGTTGAAAATTATTTTTTGAATAATTTACTATAGAAAAGGCAATCCCTGGCGTAATTAAAAATTGCGACAGTAAAAAAATATTTTTTGAATAATTTACTATAGAAAAGGCAATCCCTGGCGTATTTAAAATTTGCGACAGTATAAAAATATTTTTGAATAATTTACTATAGAAAAGGCAATCCCTGGCGTAATTAAAATTTGCGACAGTAGAAAATTATTTTTTGAATAATTTACTATAGAAAAGGCAATCCCTGGCGTAGTTAAAATTTGCGACAGTAGAAAATTATTTTTTTAATATTTTACTATAGAAAAGGCAATCCCTGGCGTAATTAAAATTTGCGACAGTATTTGCGACAGTATAAAATTATTTTTTGAATAATTTACTATAGAAAGGCAATCCCTGGCGTATTTAAAATTTGGGACAGTAAAAAATTATTTTTTGAATAATTTATTATAGAAAAGGCAATCCCTTGGCGTAATTAAAATTTGCGACAGTAGAAAATTATTTTTTGAATAATTTACTATAGAAAAGGCAATCCCTTGCGTAATTAAAATTTGCGACAGTATAAAAATTATTTTTTGCAAAATTTACTATAGAAAAGGGCAATCCCTGGCGTAATTAATATTTTCGACAGTAAAAATTAATATTTTGAAAAATTTACTGTAGAAAAGGCAATCCCTGGCGCAGTTAAATTTTGCGATAGTAAAAAATTATTTTTTGAATAATTTACTATAGAAAAGGCAATCCCTGGCGGATTTGAAATTTGCGACAGTAAAAAATTATTTTTTGTATAATTTACTATAGAAAAGGCAATCCCTGGCGTAATTAAAATTGCGACAGTATAAAATTATTTTTTGAAAAGTTTACTATAGAAAAGGCAATCCCTGGCGCAATTAAAATTTGCGACAGTAAAAAATTATTTTTTGCAAAATTTACTGTAGAAAAGGCAATCCCTGGCGCACTTAAAATTTGCGACAGTAAAAAATTATTTTTTGCAAAATTTACTGTAGAAAAGGCAATCCCTGGGATATTTAAAATTTGCGACAGTTGAAAATTATTTTTTGAATAATTTACTATAGAAAAGGCAATCACTGGCGTAATTAAAATTTGCGACAGTAAAAAAAATATTTTTTGAATAATTTACTATAGAAAAGGCAATCCCTGGCGTAATTAAAATTTGCGACAGTAGAAAATTATTTTTTGAATAATTTACTATAGAAAAGGCAATCCCTTGCGTAATTAAAATTTGCGACAGTATAAAATTATTTTTTGCAAAATTTACTATAGAAAAGCAATCCCTGGCGTAATTAAAATTTTCGACAGTAAAAATTAATATTTTGAAAAATTTACTGTAGAAAAGGCAATCCCTGGCGCACTTAAAATTTGCGATAGTAAAAAATTAT
>CAWVNZ010002723.1:0-37679 GCA_963930735.1 Dioctria linearis
AAGGCAATCCCTGGTGTAATTAAAATTTGAGACAGTAAAAAATTAATTTTTGAATAATTTACTATAGAAAAGGCAATCCCTGGCGTAATTAAAATTTGCGACACTAAACAATTATTTTTTGAATAATTTACTATAGAAAAGGCAATCCCTGGCGTAATTAAAATTTGAGACAGTAAAAAATTAATTTTTGAATAATTTACTATAGAAAAGGCAATCCCTGGCGTAATTAAAATTTGCGACAGAAAAAATGAATTTTTGAATAATTTACTATAGAAAAGGCAATCCTTGGCGTAATTAAAATTTGAGACAGTAAAAAATTAATTTTTGAATAATTTACTATAGAAAAGGCAATCCCTGGCGTAATTAAAATTTGCGACACTAAACAATTACTTTTTGAATAATTTACTATAGAAAAGGCAATCCCTGGCGTAATTAAAATTTGAGACAGTAAAAAATTATTTTTTGAATAATTTACTATAGAAAAGGCAATCCCTGGAGTAATTAAAATTTGCGACAGAAAAAATGAATTTTTGAATAATTTACTATAGAAAAGGCAATCCCTTGCGTAATTAAAATTTTAGACAGTATAAAATTATTTTTTGAATAATTTACTATAGAAAAGGCAATCCCTGGCGTAATTAAAATTTGAGACAGTAAAAAATTATTTTTTGAATAATTTACTATAGAAAAGGCAATCCCTGGCGTAATTAAAATTTGCGACAGTAAAAAATTATTTTTTGAATAATTTACTATAGAAAAGGCAATCCCTGGCGTAATTAAAATTTGCGACAGTATAAAATTATTTTTGAATAATTTACTATAGAAAAGGCAATCCCTGGCGTAATTAAAATTTGCGACACTAAACAATTATTTTTTGAATAATTTACTATAGAAAAGGCAATCCCTGGCGTAATTAAAATTTGAGACAGTAAAAAATTAATTTTTGAATAATTTACTATAGAAAAGGCAATCCCTGGCGTAATTAAAATTTGCGACAGAAAAAATGAATTTTTGAATAATTTACTATAGAAAAGGCAATCCTTGGCGTAATTAAAATTTGAGACAGTAAAAAATTAATTTTTGAATAATTTACTATAGAAAAGGCAATCCCTGGCGTAATTAAAATTTGCGACACTAAACAATTACTTTTTGAATAATTTACTATAGAAAAGGCAATCCCTGGCGTAATTAAAATTTGAGACAGTAAAAAATTATTTTTTGAATAATTTACTATAGAAAAGGCAATCCCTGGAGTAATTAAAATTTGCGACAGAAAAAATGAATTTTTGAATAATTTACTATAGAAAAGGCAATCCCTTGCGTAATTAAAATTTTAGACAGTATAAAATTATTTTTTGAATAATTTACTATAGAAAAGGCAATCCCTGGCGTAATTAAAATTTGAGACAGTAAAAAATTATTTTTTGAATAATTTACTATAGAAAAGGCAATCCCTGGCGTAATTAAAATTTGCGACAGTAAAAAATTATTTTTTGAATAATTTACTATAGAAAAGGCAATCCCTGGCGTAATTAAAATTTGCGACAGTATAAAATTATTTTTTGAATAATTTACTATAGAAAAGGCAATCCCTGGCGTAATTAAAATTTGCGACAGTATAAAATGAATTTTTGAATAATTTACTATAGAAAAGGCAATCCCTGGCGTAATTAAAATTTGAGACAGTAAAAAATTAATTTTTGAATAATTTACTATAGAAAAGGCAATCCCTGGCGTAATTAAAATTTGAGACAGTAAAAAATTATTTTTTGAATAATTTACTATAGAAAAGGCAATCCCTGGCGTAATTAAAATTTGCGACAGTAAAAAATTATTTTTTGAATAATTTACTATAGAAAAGGCAATCCCTGGCGTAATTAAAATTTGCGACAGTATAAAATTATTTTTTGAATAATTTACTATAGAAAAGGCAATCCTGGCGTAATTAAAATTTGCGACAGTATAAAATGAATTTTTGAATAATTTACTATAGAAAAGGCAATCCCTGGCGTAATTAAAATTTGAGACAGTAAAAAATTAATTTTTGAATAATTTACTATAGAAAAGGCAATCCCTGGCGTAATTAAAATTTGCGACACTAAACAATTATTTTTTGAATAATTTACTATAGAAAAGGCAATCCCTGGCGTAATTAAAATTTGAGACAGTAAAAAATTATTTTTTGAATAATTTACTATAGAAAAGGCAATCCCTGGCGTAATTAAAATTTGCGACACTAAACAATTATTTTTTGAATAATTTACTATAGAAAAGGCAATCCCTGGCGTAATTAAAATTAGAGACAGTATAAAATTATTTTTTGAATAATTAACTATAGAAAAGGCAATCCCTGGCGTAATTAAAATTTGCGACACTAAACAATTATTTTTTGCAAAATTTACTATAGAAAAGGCAATCCCTGGCGTAATTAAAATTTGAGACAGTATAAAATGAATTTTTTTCAAAATTTACTATAGAAAAGGCAATCCCAGGCGTAATTAAAATTTGCGACAGTAAAAAATTATTTTTTGAATAATTTACTATAGAAAAGGCAATCCCTGGCGTAATTAAAATTTGCGACACTAAACAATTATTTTTTGAATAATTTACTATAGAAAAGGCAATCCCTGGCGTAATTAAAATTAGAGACAGTATAAAATTATTTTTTGAATAATTAACTATAGAAAAGGCAATCTCTGGCGTAATTAAAATTTGCGACACTAAACAATTATTTTTTGAATAATTTACTATAGAAAAGGCAATTCCTGGCGTAATTAAAATTTGCGACACTAAACAATTATTTTTTGCAAAATTTACTATAGAAAAGGCAATCCCTGGCGAATTTAAAATTTGCGACAGAAAAAATTATTTTTTGCAAAATTTACTATAGAAAAGGCAATCCCTGGCGTAATTAAAATTTGCGACAGTAAAAAATTATTTTTTGAATAATTTACTATAGAAAAGGCAATCCCTGGCGTAATTAAAATTTGCGACAGTATAAAATTATTTTTTGAATAATTTACTATAGAAAAGGCAATCCCTGGCGTAATTAAAATTTGCGACAGTATAAAATGAATTTTTGAATAATTTACTATAGAAAAGGCAATCCCTGGTGTAATTAAAATTTGAGACAGTAAAAAATTAATTTTTGAATAATTTACTATAGAAAAGGCAATCCCTGGCGTAATTAAAATTTGCGACACTAAACAATTATTTTTTGAATAATTTACTATAGAAAAGGCAATCCCTGGCGTAATTAAAATTTGAGACAGTAAAAAATTAATTTTTGAATAATTTACTATAGAAAAGGCAATCCCTGGCGTAATTAAAATTTGCGACAGAAAAAATGAATTTTTGAATAATTTACTATAGAAAAGGCAATCCTTGGCGTAATTAAAATTTGAGACAGTAAAAAATTAATTTTTGAATAATTTACTATAGAAAAGGCAATCCCTGGCGTAATTAAAATTTGCGACACTAAACAATTACTTTTTGAATAATTTACTATAGAAAAGGCAATCCCTGGCGTAATTAAAATTTGAGACAGTAAAAAATTATTTTTTGAATAATTTACTATAGAAAAGGCAATCCCTGGAGTAATTAAAATTTGCGACAGAAAAAATGAATTTTTGAATAATTTACTATAGAAAAGGCAATCCCTTGCGTAATTAAAATTTTAGACAGTATAAAATTATTTTTTGAATAATTTACTATAGAAAAGGCAATCCCTGGCGTAATTAAAATTTGAGACAGTAAAAAATTATTTTTTGAATAATTTACTATAGAAAAGGCAATCCCTGGCGTAATTAAAATTTGCGACAGTAAAAAATTATTTTTTGAATAATTTACTATAGAAAAGGCAATCCCTGGCGTAATTAAAATTTGCGACAGTATAAAATTATTTTTTGAATAATTTACTATAGAAAAGGCAATCCCTGGCGTAATTAAAATTTGCGACAGTATAAAATGAATTTTTGAATAATTTACTATAGAAAAGGCAATCCCTGGCGTAATTAAAATTTGAGACAGTAAAAAATTAATTTTTGAATAATTTACTATAGAAAAGGCAATCCCTGGCGTAATTAAAATTTGCGACACTAAACAATTATTTTTTGAATAATTTACTATAGAAAAGGCAATCCCTGGCGTAATTAAAATTTGAGACAGTAAAAAATTATTTTTTGAATAATTTACTATAGAAAAGGCAATCCCTGGCGTAATTAAAATTTGCGACAGAAAAAATGAATTTTTGAATAATTTACTATAGAAAAGGCAATCCCTTGCGTAATTAAAATTTTAGACAGTATAAAATTATTTTTTGAATAATTTACTATAGAAAAGGCAATCCCTGGCGTAATTAAAATTTGAGACAGTAAAAAATTAATTTTTGAATAATTTACTATAGAAAAGGCAATCCCTGGCGTAATTAAAATTTGCGACAGTAAAAAATTATTTTTTGAATAATTTACTATAGAAAAGGCAATCCCTGGCGTAATTAAAATTTGCGACAGTATAAAATTATTTTTTGAATAATTTACTATAGAAAAGGCAATCCCTGGCGTAATTAAAATTTGCGACAGTATAAAATTATTTTTTGAATAATTTACTATAGAAAAGGCAATCCCTGGCGTAATTAAAATTTGAGACAGTAAAAAATGAATTTTTGAATAATTTACTATAGAAAAGGCAATCCCTGGCGTAATTAAAATTTGTGACAGAAAAAATTATTTTTTGAATAATTTACTATAGAAAAGGCAATCCCTGGCGTAATTAAAATTTGCGACAGTAAAAAATTATTTTTTGAATAATTTACTATAGAAAAGGCAATCCCTGCCGTAATTAAAATTTGAGACAGTAAAAAATTATTTTTTGAATAATTTACTATAGAAAAGGCAATCCCTGGCGTAATTAAAATTTGCGACACTAAACAATTATTTTTTGCAAAATTTACTATAGAAAAGGCAATCCCTGGCTTAATTAAAATTTGCGACAGTATAAAATTATTTTTTGAATAATTTACTATAGAAAAGCCAATCCCTGGCGTAATTAAAATTGAGACAGTAAAAAATTATTATTTGAATAATTTACTATAGAAAAGGCAATCCCTGGCGTAATTAAAATTTGTGACAGAAAAAATTATTTTTTGAATAATTTACTATAGAAAAGGCAATCCCTGGCGTAATTAAAATTTGAGACAGTAAAAAATGGATTTTTGAATAATTTACTATAGAAAAGGCAATCCCTGGCGTAATTAAAATTTGAGACAGTATAAAATGAATTTTTGAATAATTTACTATAGAAAAGGCAATCCCTGGCGTAATTAAAATTTGCGACACTAAACAATGAATTTTTGAATAATTTACTATAGAAAAGGCAATCCCTGGCGTAATTAAAATTTGCGACACTAAACAATTATTTTTTGAATAATTTACTATAGAAGAGGCAATCCCTGGCGTAATTAAAATTTGAGACAGTAAAAAATTATTTTTTGAATAATTTACTATAGAAAAGGCAATCCCTGGCGTAATTAAAATTTGCGACAGTAAAAAATTAATTTTTGAATAATTTACTATAGAAAAGGCAATCCCTGGCGTAATTAAAATTTGCGACACTAAACAATTATTTTTTGCAAAATTTACTATAGAAAAGGCAATCCCTGGTGTAATTAAAATTTGCGACACTAAACAATTATTTTTTGAATAATTTACTATATACAAGGCAATCCCTGGCGTAATTAAAATTTGAGACAGTATAAAATTAATTTTTGAATAATTTACTATAGAAAAGGCAATCCCTGCCGTAATTAAAATTTGCGACAGAAAAAATGAATTTTTGAATAATTTACTATAGAAAAGGCAATCCCTGGCGTAGTTAAAATTTGAGACAGTATAAAATTATTTTTTGAATAATTTACTATAGAAAAGGCAATCCCTGGCGTAATTAAAATTTGAGACAGTAAAAAATTATTTTTTGAATAATTTACTATAGAAAAGGCAATCCCTGGCGTAATTAAAATTTGCGACACTAAACAATTATTTTTTGCAAAATTTACTATAGAAAAGGCAATCTCTGGCGTAATTAAAATTTGCGACACTAAACTATTATTTTTTGCAAAATTTACTATAGAAAAGGCAATCTCTGGCGTAATTAAAATTTGCGACACTAAACAATTATTTTTTGCAAAATTTACTATAGAAAAGGCAATCCCTGGCGTAATTAAAATTTGCGACAGTATAAAATTATTTTTTGCAAAATTTACTATAAAAAAGGCAATCCCTGGCGTAATTAAAATTTGAGACAGTATAAAATGAATTTTTTTCAAAATTTACTATAGAAAAGGCAATCCCAGGCGTAATTAAAATTTGCGACAGTAAAAAATTATTTTTTGAATAATTTACTATAGAAAAGGCAATCCCTGGCGTAATTAAAATTTGCGACACTAAACAATTATTTTTTGAATAATTTACTATAGAAAAGGCAATCCCTGGCGTAATTAAAATTAGAGACAGTATAAAATTATTTTTTGAATAATTAACTATAGAAAAGGCAATCTCTGGCGTAATTAAAATTTGCGACACTAAACAATTATTTTTTGCAAAATTTACTATAGAAAAGGCAATCCCTGGCGTAATTAAAATTTGCGACAGTATAAAATTATTTTTTTGCAAAATTTACTATAAAAAAGGCAATCCCTGGCGTAATTAAAATTTGAGACAGTATAAAATGAATTTTTTTCAAAATTTACTATAGAAAAGGCAATCCCAGGCGTAATTAAAATTTGCGACAGTAAAAAATTATTTTTTGAATAATTTACTATAGAAAAGGCAATCCCTGGCGTAATTAAAATTTGCGACACTAAACAATTATTTTTTGAATAATTTACTATAGAAAAGGCAATCCCTGGCGTAATTAAAATTAGAGACAGTATAAAATTATTTTTTGAATAATTAACTATAGAAAAGGCAATCCCTGGCGTAATTAAAATTTGCGACACTAAACAATTATTTTTTGCAAAATTTACTATAGAAAAGGCAATCCCTGGCGTAATTAAAATTTGAGACAGTATAAAATGAATTTTTTTCAAAATTTACTATAGAAAAGGCAATCCCAGGCGTAATTAAAATTTGCGACAGTAAAAAATTATTTTTTGAATAATTTACTATAGAAAAGGCAATCCCTGGCGTAATTAAAATTTGCGACACTAAACAATTATTTTTTGAATAATTTACTATAGAAAAGGCAATCCCTGGCGTAATTAAAATTAGAGACAGTATAAAATTATTTTTTGAATAATTAACTATAGAAAAGGCAATCTCTGGCGTAATTAAAATTTGCGACACTAAACAATTATTTTTTGAATAATTTACTATAGAAAAGGCAATTCCTGGCGTAATTAAAATTTGCGACACTAAACAATTATTTTTTGCAAAATTTACTATAGAAAAGGCAATCCCTGGCGAATTTAAAATTTGCGACAGAAAAAATTATTTTTTGCAAAATTTACTATAGAAAAGGCAATCCCTGGCGTAATTAAAATTTGCGACAGTAAAAAATTATTTTTTGAATAATTTACTATAGAAAAGGCAATCCCTGGCGTAATTAAAATTTGCGACAGTATAAAATTATTTTTTGAATAATTTACTATAGAAAAGGCAATCCCTGGCGTAATTAAAATTTGCGACAGTATAAAATGAATTTTTGAATAATTTACTATAGAAAAGGCAATCCCTGGTGTAATTAAAATTTGAGACAGTAAAAAATTAATTTTTGAATAATTTACTATAGAAAAGGCAATCCCTGGCGTAATTAAAATTTGCGACACTAAACAATTATTTTTGAATAATTTACTATAGAAAAGGCAATCCCTGGCGTAATTAAAATTTGAGACAGTAAAAAATTAATTTTTGAATAATTTACTATAGAAAAGGCAATCCCTGGCGTAATTAAAATTTGCGACAGAAAAAATGAATTTTTGAATAATTTACTATAGAAAAGGCAATCCTTGGCGTAATTAAAATTTGAGACAGTAAAAAATTAATTTTTGAATAATTTACTATAGAAAAGGCAATCCCTGGCGTAATTAAAATTTGCGACACTAAACAATTACTTTTTGAATAATTTACTATAGAAAAGGCAATCCCTGGCGTAATTAAAATTTGAGACAGTAAAAAATTATTTTTTGAATAATTTACTATAGAAAAGGCAATCCCTGGAGTAATTAAAATTTGCGACAGAAAAAATGAATTTTTGAATAATTTACTATAGAAAAGGCAATCCCTTGCGTAATTAAAATTTTAGACAGTATAAAATTATTTTTTGAATAATTTACTATAGAAAAGGCAATCCCTGGCGTAATTAAAATTTGAGACAGTAAAAAATTATTTTTTGAATAATTTACTATAGAAAAGGCAATCCCTGGCGTAATTAAAATTTGCGACAGTAAAAAATTATTTTTTGAATAATTTACTATAGAAAAGGCAATCCCTGGCGTAATTAAAATTTGCGACAGTATAAAATTATTTTTTGAATAATTTACTATAGAAAAGGCAATCCCTGGCGTAATTAAAATTTGCGACACTAAACAATTATTTTTTGAATAATTTACTATAGAAAAGGCAATCCCTGGCGTAATTAAAATTTGAGACAGTAAAAAATTAATTTTTGAATAATTTACTATAGAAAAGGCAATCCCTGGCGTAATTAAAATTTGCGACAGAAAAAATGAATTTTTGAATAATTTACTATAGAAAAGGCAATCCTTGGCGTAATTAAAATTTGAGACAGTAAAAAATTAATTTTTGAATAATTTACTATAGAAAAGGCAATCCCTGGCGTAATTAAAATTTGCGACACTAAACAATTACTTTTTGAATAATTTACTATAGAAAAGGCAATCCCTGGCGTAATTAAAATTTGAGACAGTAAAAAATTATTTTTTGAATAATTTACTATAGAAAAGGCAATCCCTGGAGTAATTAAAATTTGCGACAGAAAAAATGAATTTTTGAATAATTTACTATAGAAAAGGCAATCCCTTGCGTAATTAAAATTTTAGACAGTATAAAATTATTTTTTGAATAATTTACTATAGAAAAGGCAATCCCTGGCGTAATTAAAATTTGAGACAGTAAAAATTATTTTTTGAATAATTTACTATAGAAAAGGCAATCCCTGGCGTAATTAAAATTTGCGACAGTAAAAAATTATTTTTTGAATAATTTACTATAGAAAAGGCAATCCCTGGCGTAATTAAAATTTGCGACAGTATAAAATTATTTTTTGAATAATTTACTATAGAAAAGGCAATCCCTGGCGTAATTAAAATTTGCGACAGTATAAAATGAATTTTTGAATAATTTACTATAGAAAAGGCAATCCCTGGCGTAATTAAAATTTGAGACAGTAAAAAATTAATTTTTGAATAATTTACTATAGAAAAGGCAATCCCTGGCGTAATTAAAATTTGAGACAGTAAAAAATTATTTTTTGAATAATTTACTATAGAAAAGGCAATCCCTGGCGTAATTAAAATTTGCGACAGTAAAAAATTATTTTTTGAATAATTTACTATAGAAAAGGCAATCCCTGGCGTAATTAAAATTTGCGACAGTATAAAATTATTTTTTGAATAATTTACTATAGAAAAGGCAATCCCTGGCGTAATTAAAATTTGCGACAGTATAAAATGAATTTTTGAATAATTTACTATAGAAAAGGCAATCCCTGGCGTAATTAAAATTTGAGACAGTAAAAAATTAATTTTTGAATAATTTACTATAGAAAAGGCAATCCCTGGCGTAATTAAAATTTGCGACACTAAACAATTATTTTTTGAATAATTTACTATAGAAAAGGCAATCCCTGGCGTAATTAAAATTTGAGACAGTAAAAAATTATTTTTTGAATAATTTACTATAGAAAAGGCAATCCCTGGCGTAATTAAAATTTGCGACACTAAACAATTATTTTTTGAATAATTTACTATAGAAAAGGCAATCCCTGGCGTAATTAAAATTAGAGACAGTATAAAATTATTTTTTGAATAATTAACTATAGAAAAGGCAATCCCTGGCGTAATTAAAATTTGCGACACTAAACAATTATTTTTTGCAAAATTTACTATAGAAAAGGCAATCCCTGGCGTAATTAAAATTTGAGACAGTATAAAATGAATTTTTTTCAAAATTTACTATAGAAAAGGCAATCCCAGGCGTAATTAAAATTTGCGACAGTAAAAAATTATTTTTTGAATAATTTACTATAGAAAAGGCAATCCCTGGCGTAATTAAAATTTGCGACACTAAACAATTATTTTTTGAATAATTTACTATAGAAAAGGCAATCCCTGGCGTAATTAAAATTAGAGACAGTATAAAATTATTTTTTGAATAATTAACTATAGAAAAGGCAATCTCTGGCGTAATTAAAATTTGCGACACTAAACAATTATTTTTTGAATAATTTACTATAGAAAAGGCAATTCCTGGCGTAATTAAAATTTGCGACACTAAACAATTATTTTTTGCAAAATTTACTATAGAAAAGGCAATCCCTGGCGAATTTAAAATTTGCGACAGAAAAAATTATTTTTTGCAAAATTTACTATAGAAAAGGCAATCCCTGGCGTAATTAAAATTTGCGACAGTAAAAAATTATTTTTTGAATAATTTACTATAGAAAAGGCAATCCCTGGCGTAATTAAAATTTGCGACAGTATAAAATTATTTTTTGAATAATTTACAATAGAAAAGGCAATCCCTGGCGTAATTAAAATTTGCGACAGTATAAAATGAATTTTTGAATAATTTACTATAGAAAAGGCAATCCCTGGTGTAATTAAAATTTGAGACAGTAAAAAATTAATTTTTGAATAATTTACTATAGAAAAGGCAATCCCTGGCGTAATTAAAATTTGCGACACTAAACAATTATTTTTTGAATAATTTACTATAGAAAAGGCAATCCCTGGCGTAATTAAAATTTGAGACAGTAAAAAATTAATTTTTGAATAATTTACTATAGAAAAGGCAATCCCTGGCGTAATTAAAATTTGCGACAGAAAAAATGAATTTTTGAATAATTTACTATAGAAAAGGCAATCCTTGGCGTAATTAAAATTTGAGACAGTAAAAAATTAATTTTTGAATAATTTACTATAGAAAAGGCAATCCCTGGCGTAATTAAAATTTGCGACACTAAACAATTACTTTTGAATAATTTACTATAGAAAAGGCAATCCCTGGCGTAATTAAAATTTGAGACAGTAAAAAATTATTTTTTGAATAATTTACTATAGAAAAGGCAATCCCTGGAGTAATTAAAATTTGCGACAGAAAAAATGAATTTTTGAATAATTTACTATAGAAAAGGCAATCCCTTGCGTAATTAAAATTTTAGACAGTATAAAATTATTTTTTGAATAATTTACTATAGAAAAGGCAATCCCTGGCGTAATTAAAATTTGAGACAGTAAAAAATTATTTTTTGAATAATTTACTATAGAAAAGGCAATCCCTGGCGTAATTAAAATTTGCGACAGTAAAAAATTATTTTTTGAATAATTTACTATAGAAAAGGCAATCCCTGGCGTAATTAAAATTTGCGACAGTATAAAATTATTTTTTGAATAATTTACTATAGAAAAGGCAATCCCTGGCGTAATTAAAATTTGCGACAGTATAAAATGAATTTTTGAATAATTTACTATAGAAAAGGCAATCCCTGGCGTAATTAAAATTTGAGACAGTAAAAAATTAATTTTTGAATAATTTACTATAGAAAAGGCAATCCCTGGCGTAATTAAAATTTGCGACACTAAACAATTATTTTTTGAATAATTTACTATAGAAAAGGCAATCCCTGGCGTAATTAAAATTTGAGACAGTAAAAAATTATTTTTTGAATAATTTACTATAGAAAAGGCAATCCCTGGCGTAATTAAAATTTGCGACAGAAAAAATGAATTTTTGAATAATTTACTATAGAAAAGGCAATCCCTTGCGTAATTAAAATTTTAGACAGTATAAAATTATTTTTTGAATAATTTACTATAGAAAAGGCAATCCCTGGCGTAATTAAAATTTGAGACAGTAAAAAATTAATTTTTGAATAATTTACTATAGAAAAGGCAATCCCTGGCGTAATTAAAATTTGCGACAGTAAAAAATTATTTTTTGAATAATTTACTATAGAAAAGGCAATCCCTGGCGTAATTAAAATTTGCGACAGTATAAAATTATTTTTTGAATAATTTACTATAGAAAAGGCAATCCCTGGCGTAATTAAAATTTGCGACAGTATAAAATTATTTTTTGAATAATTTACTATAGAAAAGGCAATCCCTGGCGTAATTAAAATTTGAGACAGTAAAAAATGAATTTTTGAATAATTTACTATAGAAAAGGCAATCCCTGGCGTAATTAAAATTTGTGACAGAAAAAATTATTTTTTGAATAATTTACTATAGAAAAGGCAATCCCTGGCGTAATTAAAATTTGCGACAGTAAAAAATTATTTTTTGAATAATTTACTATAGAAAAGGCAATCCCTGCCGTAATTAAAATTTGAGACAGTAAAAAATTATTTTTTGAATAATTTACTATAGAAAAGGCAATCCCTGGCGTAATTAAAATTTGCGACACTAAACAATTATTTTTTGCAAAATTTACTATAGAAAAGGCAATCCCTGGCTTAATTAAAATTTGCGACAGTATAAAATTATTTTTTGAATAATTTACTATAGAAAAGCCAATCCCTGGCGTAATTAAAATTTGCGACAGTATAAAATTATTTTTTGAATAATTTACTATAGAAAAGGCAATCCCTGGCGTAATTAAAATTTGCGACACTAAACAATTATTTTTTGCAAAATTTACTATAGAAAAGGCAATCCCTGGCGTAATTAAAATTTGCGACACTAAACAATTATTTTTTGCAAAATTTACTATAGAAAAGGCAATCCCTGGCGTAATTAAAATTTGCGACACTAAACAATTATTTTTTGCAAAATTTACTATAGAAAAAGCAATCCCTGGCGTAATTAAAATTTGAGAGAGTAAAAAATTAATTTTTGAATAATTTACTATAGAAAAGGCAATCCCTGGCGTAATTAAAATTTGCGACAGTATAAAATTATTTTTTGAATAATTTACTATAGAAAAGGCAATCCCTGGCGTAATTAAAATTTGCGACACTAAACAATTATTTTTTGCAAAATTTACTATAGAAAAGGCAATCCCTGGCGTAATTAAAATTTGCGACACTAAACAATTATTTTTTGCAAAATTTACTATAGAAAAGGCAATCCCTGGCGTAATTAAAATTTGAGACAGTAAAAAATGAATTTTTGAATAATTTACTATAGAAAAGGCAATCCCTGGCGTAATTAAAATTTGAGATAGTAAAAAATTATTTTTTGAATAATTTACTATAGAAAAGGCAATCCCTGGCGTAATTAAAATTTGCGACACTAAACAATTATTTTTTGAATAATTTACTATAGAAAAGGCAATCCCTGGCGTAATTAAAATTAGAGACAGTATAAAATTATTTTTTGAATAATTAACTATAGAAAAGGCAATCTCTGGCGTAATTAAAATTTGCGACACTAAACAATTATTTTTTGAATAATTTACTATAGAAAAGGCAATCCCTGGCGTAATTAAAATTTGCGACAGTATAAAATTATTTTTTGCAAAATTTACTATAAAAAAGGCAATCCCTGGCGTAATTAAAATTTGAGACAGTATAAAATGAATTTTTTTCAAAATTTACTATAGAAAAGGCAATCCCTGGCGTAATTAAAATTTGCGACACTAAACAATTATTTTTTGAATAATTTACTATAGAAAAGGCAATCCCTGGCGTAATTAAAATTAGAGACAGTATAAAATTATTTTTTGAATAATTAACTATAGAAAAGGCAATCCCTGGCGTAATTAAAATTTGCGAAACTAAACAATTATTTTTTGCAAAATTTACTATAGAAAAGGCAATCCCTGGCGTAATTAAAATTTGAGACAGTATAAAATGATTTTTTTTCAAAATTTACTATAGAAAAGGCAATCCCAGGCGTAATTAAAATTTGCGACAGTAAAAAATTATTTTTTGAATAATTTACTATAGAAAAGGCAATCCCTGGCGTAATTAAAATTTGCGACACTAAACAATTATTTTTTGAATAATTTACTATAGAAAAGGCAATCCCTGGCGTAATTAAAATTAGAGACAGTATAAAATTATTTTTTGAATAATTAACTATAGAAAAGGCAATCTCTGGCGTAATTAAAATTTGCGACACTAAACAATTATTTTTTGAATAATTTACTATAAAAAAGGCAATCCCTGGCGTAATTAAAATTTGCGACAGTATAAAATTATTTTTTGCAAAATTTACTATAAAAAAGGCAATCCCTGGCGTAATTAAAATTTGAGACAGTATAAAACGATTTTTTTTCAAAATTTACTATAGAAAAGGCAATCCCAGGCGTAATTAAAATTTGCGACAGTAAAAAATTATTTTTTGAATAATTTACTATAGAAAAGGCAATCCCTGGCGTAATTAAAATTTGCGACACTAAACAATTATTTTTTGAATAATTTACTATAGAAAAGGCAATCCCTGGCGTAATTAAAATTTGCGACACTAAACAATTATTTTTTGCAAAATTTACTATAGAAAAGGCAATCCCTGGCGTAATTAAAATTTGAGACAGTAAAAAATGAATTTTTGAATAATTTACTATAGAAAAGGCAATCCCTGGCGTAATTAAAATTTGAGATAGTAAAAAATTATTTTTTGAATAATTTACTATAGAAAAGGCAATCCCTGGCGTAATTAAAATTTGCGACACTAAACAATTATTTTTTGAATAATTTACTATAGAAAAGGCAATCCCTGGCGTAATTAAAATTTGTGACAGAAAAAATTATTTTTTGAATAATTTACTATAGAAAAGGCAATCCCTGGCGTAATTAAAATTTGCGACAGTAAAAAATTATTTTTTGAATAATTTACTATAGAAAAGGCAATCCCTGCCGTAATTAAAATTTGAGACAGTAAAAAATTATTTATTGAATAATTTACTATAGAAAAGGCAATCCCTGGCGTAATTAAAATTTGCGACACTAAACAATTATTTTTTGCAAAATTTACTATAGAAAAGGCAATCCCTGGCTTAATTAAAATTTGCGACAGTATAAAATTATTTTTTGAATAATTTACTATAGAAAAGCCAATCCCTGGCGTAATTAAAATTTGCGACAGTATAAAATTATTTTTTGAATAATTTACTATAGAAAAGGCAATCCCTGGCGTAATTAAAATTTGCGACACTAAACAATTATTTTTTGCAAAATTTACTATAGAAAAGGCAATCCCTGGCGTAATTAAAATTTGCGACACTAAACAATTATTTTTTGCAAAATTTACTATAGAAAAGGCAATCCCTGGCGTAATTAAAATTTGCGACACTAAACAATTATTTTTTGCAAAATTTACTATAGAAAAAGCAATCCCTGGCGTAATTAAAATTTGAGAGAGTAAAAAATTAATTTTTGAATAATTTACTATAGAAAAGGCAATCCCTGGCGTAATTAAAATTTGCGACAGTATAAAATTATTTTTTGAATAATTTACTATAGAAAAGGCAATCCCTGGCGTAATTAAAATTTGCGACACTAAACAATTATTTTTTGCAAAATTTACTATAGAAAAGGCAATCCCTGGCGTAATTAAAATTTGCGACACTAAACAATTATTTTTTGCAAAATTTACTATAGAAAAGGCAATCCCTGGCGTAATTAAAATTTGAGACAGTAAAAAATGAATTTTTGAATAATTTACTATAGAAAAGGCAATCCCTGGCGTAATTAAAATTTGAGATAGTAAAAAATTATTTTTTGAATAATTTACTATAGAAAAGGCAATCCCTGGCGTAATTAAAATTTGCGACACTAAACAATTATTTTTTGAATAATTTACTATAGAAAAGGCAATCCCTGGCGTAATTAAAATTAGAGACAGTATAAAATTATTTTTTGAATAATTAACTATAGAAAAGGCAATCTCTGGCGTAATTAAAATTTGCGACACTAAACAATTATTTTTTGAATAATTTACTATAGAAAAGGCAATCCCTGGCGTAATTAAAATTTGCGACAGTATAAAATTATTTTTTGCAAAATTTACTATAAAAAAGGCAATCCCTGGCGTAATTAAAATTTGAGACAGTATAAAATGAATTTTTTTCAAAATTTACTATAGAAAAGGCAATCCCTGGCGTAATTAAAATTTGCGACACTAAACAATTATTTTTTGAATAATTTACTATAGAAAAGGCAATCCCTGGCGTAATTAAAATTAGAGACAGTATAAAATTATTTTTTGAATAATTAACTATAGAAAAGGCAATCCCTGGCGTAATTAAAATTTGCGAAACTAAACAATTATTTTTTGCAAAATTTACTATAGAAAAGGCAATCCCTGGCGTAATTAAAATTTGAGACAGTATAAAATGATTTTTTTTCAAAATTTACTATAGAAAAGGCAATCCCAGGCGTAATTAAAATTTGCGACAGTAAAAAATTATTTTTTGAATAATTTACTATAGAAAAGGCAATCCCTGGCGTAATTAAAATTTGCGACACTAAACAATTATTTTTTGAATAATTTACTATAGAAAAGGCAATCCCTGGCGTAATTAAAATTAGAGACAGTATAAAATTATTTTTTGAATAATTAACTATAGAAAAGGCAATCTCTGGCGTAATTAAAATTTGCGACACTAAACAATTATTTTTTGAATAATTTACTATAAAAAAGGCAATCCCTGGCGTAATTAAAATTTGCGACAGTATAAAATTATTTTTTGCAAAATTTACTATAAAAAAGGCAATCCCTGGCGTAATTAAAATTTGAGACAGTATAAAATGATTTTTTTTCAAAATTTACTATAGAAAAGGCAATCCCAGGCGTAATTAAAATTTGCGACAGTAAAAAATTATTTTTTGAATAATTTACTATAGAAAAGGCAATCCCTGGCGTAATTAAAATTTGCGACACTAAACAATTATTTTTTGAATAATTTACTATAGAAAAGGCAATCCCTGGCGTAATTAAAATTTGCGACACTAAACAATTATTTTTTGCAAAATTTACTATAGAAAAGGCAATCCCTGGCGTAATTAAAATTTGAGACAGTAAAAAATGAATTTTTGAATAATTTACTATAGAAAAGGCAATCCCTGGCGTAATTAAAATTTGAGATAGTAAAAAATTATTTTTTGAATAATTTACTATAGAAAAGGCAATCCCTGGCGTAATTAAAATTTGCGACACTAAACAATTATTTTTTGAATAATTTACTATAGAAAAGGCAATCCCTGGCGTAATTAAAATTAGAGACAGTATAAAATTATTTTTTGAATAATTAACTATAGAAAAGGCAATCTCTGGCGTAATTAAAATTTGCGACACTAAACAATTATTTTTTGAATAATTTACTATAGAAAAGGCAATCCCTGGCGTAATTAAAATTTGCGACAGTATAAAATTATTTTTTGCAAAATTTACTATAAAAAAGGCAATCCCTGGCGTAATTAAAATTTGAGACAGTATAAAATGAATTTTTTTCAAAATTTACTATAGAAAAGGCAATCCCTGGCGTAATTAAAATTAGAGACAGTATAAAATTATTTTTTGAATAATTAACTATAGAAAAGGCAATCTCTGGCGTAATTAAAATTTGCGACACTAAACAATTATTTTTTGAATAATTTACTATAGAAAAGGCAATTCCTGGCGTAATTAAAATTTGCGACACTAAACAATTATTTTTTGCAAAATTTACTATAGAAAAGGCAATCCCTGGCGTATTTAAAATTTGCGACAGAAAAAATTATTTTTTGCAAAATTTACTATAGAAAAGGCAATCCCTGGCGTAATTAAAATTTGCGACAGTAAAAAATTATTTTTTGAATAATTTACTATAGAAAAGGCAATCCCTGGCGTAATTAAAATTTGCGACAGTATAAAATTATTTTTTGAATAATTTACTATAGAAAAGGCAATCCCTGGCGTAATTAAAATTTGAGACAGTAAAAAATGAATTTTTGAATAATTTACTATAGAAAAGGCAATCCCTGGCGTAATTAAAATTTGAGATAGTAAAAAATTATTTTTTGAATAATTTACTATAGAAAAGGCAATCCCTGGCGTAATTAAAATTTGCGACACTAAACAATTATTTTTTGAATAATTTACTATAGAAAAGGCAATCCCTGGCGTAATTAAAATTAGAGACAGTATAAAATTATTTTTTGAATAATTAACTATAGAAAAGGCAATCTCTGGCGTAATTAAAATTTGCGACACTAAACAATTATTTTTTGAATAATTTACTATAGAAAAGGCAATCCCTGGCGTAATTAAAATTTGCGACAGTATAAAATTATTTTTTGCAAAATTTACTATAAAAAAGGCAATCCCTGGCGTAATTAAAATTTGAGACAGTATAAAATGAATTTTTTCAAAATTTACTATAGAAAAGGCAATCCCTGGCGTAATTAAAATTAGAGACAGTATAAAATTATTTTTTGAATAATTAACTATAGAAAAGGCAATCTCTGGCGTAATTAAAATTTGCGACACTAAACAATTATTTTTTGAATAATTTACTATAGAAAAGGCAATTCCTGGCGTAATTAAAATTTGCGACACTAAACAATTATTTTTTGCAAAATTTACTATAGAAAAGGCAATCCCTGGCGTATTTAAAATTTGCGACAGAAAAAATTATTTTTTGCAAAATTTACTATAGAAAAGGCAATCCCTGGCGTAATTAAAATTTGCGACAGTAAAAAATTATTTTTTGAATAATTTACTATAGAAAAGGCAATCCCTGGCGTTAATTAAAATTTGCGACAGTATAAAATTATTTTTTGAATAATTTACTATAGAAAAGGCAATCCCTGGCGTAATTAAAATTTGCGACAGTATAAAATGAATTTTTGAATAATTTACTATAGAAAAGGCAATCCCTGGTGTAATTAAAATTTGAGACAGTAAAAAATTAATTTTTGAATAATTTACTATAGAAAAGGCAATCCCTGGCGTAATTAAAATTTGCGACACTAAACAATTATTTTTTGAATAATTTACTATAGAAAAGGCAATCCCTGGCGTAATTAAAATTTGAGACAGTAAAAAATTATTTTTTGAATAATTTACTATAGAAAAGGCAATCCCTGGCGTAATTAAAATTTGCGACAGAAAAAATGAATTTTTGAATAATTTACTATAGAAAAGGCAATCCTTGGCGTAATTAAAATTTGAGACAGTAAAAAATTAATTTTTGAATAATTTACTATAGAAAAGGCAATCCCTGGCGTAATTAAAATTTGCGACACTAAACAATTACTTTTTGAATAATTTACTATAGAAAAGGCAATCCCTGGCGTAATTAAAATTTGAGACAGTAAAAAATTATTTTTTGAATAATTTACTATAGAAAAGGCAATCCCTGGCGTAATTAAAATTTGCGACAGAAAAAATGAATTTTTGAATAATTTACTATAGAAAAGGCAATCCCTTGCGTAATTAAAATTTTAGACAGTATAAAATTATTTTTTGAATAATTTACTATAGAAAAGGCAATCCCTGGCGTAATTAAAATTTGAGACAGTAAAAAATTATTTTTTGAATAATTTACTATAGAAAAGGCAATCCCTGGCGTAATTAAAATTTGCGACAGTAAAAAATTATTTTTTGAATAATTTACTATAGAAAAGGCAATCCCTGGCGTAATTAAAATTTGCGACAGTATAAAATTATTTTTTGAATAATTTACTATAGAAAAGGCAATCCCTGGCGTAATTAAAATTTGCGACAGTATAAAATGAATTTTTGAATAATTTACTATAGAAAAGGCAATCCCTGGCGTAATTAAAATTTGAGACAGTAAAAAATTAATTTTTGAATAATTTACTATAGAAAAGGCAATCCCTGGCGTAATTAAAATTTGCGACACTAAACAATTATTTTTTGAATAATTTACTATAGAAAAGGCAATCCCTGGCGTAATTAAAATTTGAGACAGTAAAAAATTATTTTTTGAATAATTTACTATAGAAAAGGCAATCCCTGGCGTAATTAAAATTTGCGACAGAAAAAATGAATTTTTGAATAATTTACTATAGAAAAGGCAATCCCTTGCGTAATTAAAATTTTAGACAGTATAAAATTATTTTTTGAATAATTTACTATAGAAAAGGCAATCCCTGGCGTAATTAAAATTTGAGACAGTAAAAAATTAATTTTTGAATAATTTACTATAGAAAAGGCAATCCCTGGCGTAATTAAAATTTGCGACAGTAAAAAATTATTTTTTGAATAATTTACTATAGAAAAGGCAATCCCTGGCGTAATTAAAATTTGCGACAGTATAAAATTATTTTTTGAATAATTTACTATAGAAAAGGCAATCCCTGGCGTAATTAAAATTTGCGACAGTATAAAATTATTTTTTGAATAATTTACTATAGAAAAGGCAATCCCTGGCGTAATTAAAATTTGAGACAGTAAAAAATGAATTTTTGAATAATTTACTATAGAAAAGGCAATCCCTGGGGTAATTAAAATTTGTGACAGAAAAAATTATTTTTTGAATAATTTACTATAGAAAAGGCAATCCCTGGCGTAATTAAAATTTGCGACAGTAAAAAATTATTTTTTGAATAATTTACTATAGAAAAGGCAATCCCTGCCGTAATTAAAATTTGAGACAGTAAAAAATTATTTTTTGAATAATTTACTATAGAAAAGGCAATCCCTGGCGTAATTAAAATTTGCGACACTAAACAATTATTTTTTGCAAAATTTACTATAGAAAAGGCAATCCCTGGCGTAATTAAAATTTGCGACAGTATAAAATTATTTTTTGAATAATTTACTATAGAAAAGGCAATCCCTGGCGTAATTAAAATTTGCGACAGTATAAAATTATTTTTTGAATAATTTACTATAGAAAAGGCAATCCCTGGCGTAATTAAAATTTGCGACACTAAACAATTATTTTTTGCAAAATTTACTATAGAAAAGGCAATCCCTGGCGTAATTAAAATTTGCGACACTAAACAATTATTTTTTGCAAAATTTACTATAGAAAAGGCAATCCCTGGCGTAATTAAAATTTGCGACACTAAACAATTATTTTTTGCAAAATTTACTATAGAAAAGGCAATCCCTGGCGTAATTAAAATTTGCGACACTAAACAATTATTTTTTGCAAAATTTACTATAGAAAAGGCAATCCCTGGCGTAATTAAAATTTGAGACAGTAAAAAATGAATTTTTGAATAATTTACTATAGAAAAGGCAATCCCTGGCGTAATTAAAATTTGAGATAGTAAAAAATTATTTTTTGAATAATTTACTATAGAAAAGGCAATCCCTGGCGTAATTAAAATTTGCGACACTAAACAATTATTTTTTGAATAATTTACTATAGAAAAGGCAATCCCTGGCGTAATTAAAATTAGAGACAGTATAAAATTATTTTTTGAATAATTAACTATAGAAAAGGCAATCTCTGGCGTAATTAAAATTTGCGACACTAAACAATTATTTTTTGAATAATTTACTATAGAAAAGGCAATCCCTGGCGTAATTAAAATTTGCGACAGTATAAAATTATTTTTTGCAAAATTTACTATAAAAAAGGCAATCCCTGGCGTAATTAAAATTTGAGACAGTATAAAATGAATTTTTTTCAAAATTTACTATAGAAAAGGCAATCCCTGGCGTAATTAAAATTTGCGACACTAAACAATTATTTTTTGAATAATTTACTATAGAAAAGGCAATCCCTGGCGTAATTAAAATTAGAGACAGTATAAAATTATTTTTTGAATAATTAACTATAGAAAAGGCAATCCCTGGCGTAATTAAAATTTGCGACACTAAACAATTATTTTTTGCAAAATTTACTATAGAAAAGGCAATCCCTGGCGTAATTAAAATTTGAGACAGTATAAAATGAATTTTTTTCAAAATTTACTATAGAAAAGGCAATCCCAGGCGTAATTAAAATTTGCGACAGTAAAAAATTATTTTTTGAATAATTTACTATAGAAAAGGCAATCCCTGGCGTAATTAAAATTTGCGACACTAAACAATTATTTTTTGAATAATTTACTATAGAAAAGGCAATCCCTGGCGTAATTAAAATTAGAGACAGTATAAAATTATTTTTTGAATAATTAACTATAGAAAAGGCAATCTCTGGCGTAATTAAAATTTGCGACACTAAACAATTATTTTTTGAATAATTTACTATAGAAAAGGCAATCCCGGCGTAATTAAAATTTGCGACAGTATAAAATTATTTTTTGCAAAATTTACTATAAAAAAGGCAATCCCTGGCGTAATTAAAATTTGAGACAGTATAAAATGAATTTTTTTCAAAATTTACTATAGAAAAGGCAATCCCAGGCGTAATTAAAATTTGCGACAGTAAAAAATTATTTTTTGAATAATTTACTATAGAAAAGGCAATCCCTGGCGTAATTAAAATTTGCGACACTAAACAATTATTTTTTGAATAATTTACTATAGAAAAGGCAATCCCTGGCGTAATTAAAATTAGAGACAGTATAAAAATTATTTTTGAATAATTAACTATAGAAAAGGCAATCCCTGGCGTAATTAAAATTTGCGACACTAAACAATTATTTTTTGCAAAATTTACTATAGAAAAGGCAATCCCTGGCGTAATTAAAATTTGCGACAGTATAAAATTATTTTTTGCAAAATTTACTATAAAAAAGGCAATCCCTGGCGTAATTAAAGTTTGAGACAGTATAAAATGAATTTTTTTCAAAATTTACTATAGAAAAGGCAATCCCAGGCGTAATTAAAATTTGCGACAGTAAAAAATTATTTTTTGAATAATTTACTATAGAAAAGGCAATCCCTGGCGTAATTAAAATTTGCGACACTAAACAATTATTTTTTGAATAATTTACTATAGAAAAGGCAATCCCTGGCGTAATTAAAATTAGAGACAGTATAAAATTATTTTTTGAATAATTAACTATAGAAAAGGCAATCTCTGGCGTAATTAAAATTTGCGACACTAAACAATTATTTTTTGAATAATTTACTATAGAAAAGGCAATTCCTGGCGTAATTAAAATTTGCGACACTAAACAATTATTTTTTGCAAAATTTACTATAGAAAAGGCAATCCCTGGCGTATTTAAAATTTGCGACAGAAAAAATTATTTTTTGCAAAATTTACTATAGAAAAGGCAATCCCTGGCGTAATTAAAATTTGCGACAGTAAAAAATTATTTTTTGAATAATTTACTATAGAAAAGGCAATCCCTGGCGTAATTAAAATTTGCGACAGAAAAAATGAATTTTTGAATAATTTACTATAGAAAAGGCAATCCTTGGCGTAATTAAAATTTGAGACAGTAAAAAATTAATTTTTGAATAATTTACTATAGAAAAGGCAATCCCTGGCGTAATTAAAATTTGCGACACTAAACAATTACTTTTTGAATAATTTACTATAGAAAAGGCAATCCCTGGCGTAATTAAAATTTGAGACAGTAAAAAATTATTTTTTGAATAATTTACTATAGAAAAGGCAATCCCTGGCGTAATTAAAATTTGCGACAGAAAAAATGAATTTTTGAATAATTTACTATAGAAAAGGCAATCCCTTGCGTAATTAAAATTTTAGACAGTATAAAATTATTTTTTGAATAATTTACTATAGAAAAGGCAATCCCTGGCGTAATTAAAATTTGAGACAGTAAAAAATTATTTTTTGAATAATTTACTATAGAAAAGGCAATCCTGGCGTAATTAAAATTTGCGACAGTAAAAAATTATTTTTTGAATAATTTACTATAGAAAAGGCAATCCCTGGCGTAATTAAAATTTGCGACAGTATAAAATTATTTTTTGAATAATTTACTATAGAAAAGGCAATCCCTGGCGTAATTAAAATTTGCGACAGTATAAAATGAATTTTTGAATAATTTACTATAGAAAAGGCAATCCCTGGCGTAATTAAAATTTGAGACAGTAAAAAATTAATTTTTGAATAATTTACTATAGAAAAGGCAATCCCTGGCGTAATTAAAATTTGCGACACTAAACAATTATTTTTTGAATAATTTACTATAGAAAATGCAATCCCTGGCGTAATTAAAATTTGAGACAGTAAAAAATTATTTTTTGAATAATTTACTATAGAAAAGGCAATCCCTGGCGTAATTAAAATTTGCGACAGAAAAAATGAATTTTTGAATAATTTACTATAGAAAAGGCAATCCCTTGCGTAATTAAAATTTTAGACAGTATAAAATTATTTTTTGAATAATTTACTATAGAAAAGGCAATCCCTGGCGTAATTAAAATTTGAGACAGTAAAAAATTAATTTTTGAATAATTTACTATAGAAAAGGCAATCCCTGGCGTAATTAAAATTTGCGACAGTAAAAAATTATTTTTTGAATAATTTACTATAGAAAAGGCAATCCCTGGCGTAATTAAAATTTGCGACAGTATAAAATTATTTTTTGAATAATTTACTATAGAAAAGGCAATCCCTGGCGTAATTAAAATTTGCGACAGTATAAAATTATTTTTTGAATAATTTACTATAGAAAAGGCAATCCCTGGCGTAATTAAAATTTGAGACAGTAAAAAATGAATTTTGAATAATTTACTATAGAAAAGGCAATCCCTGGCGTAATTAAAATTTGTGACAGAAAAAATTATTTTTTGAATAATTTACTATAGAAAAGGCAATCCCTGGCGTAATTAAAATTTGCGACAGTAAAAAATTATTTTTTGAATAATTTACTATAGAAAAGGCAATCCCTACCGTAATTAAAATTTGAGACAGTAAAAAATTATTTTTTGAATAATTTACTATAGAAAAGGCAATCCCTGGCGTAATTAAAATTTGCGACACTAAACAATTATTTTTTGCAAAATTTACTATAGAAAAGGCAATCCCTGGCGTAATTAAAATTTGCGACAGTATAAAATTATTTTTTGAATAATTTACTATAGAAAAGGCAATCCCTGGCGTAATTAAAATTTGCGACAGTATAAAATTATTTTTTGAATAATTTACTATAGAAAAGGCAATCCCTGGCGTAATTAAAATTTGCGAGACTAAACAATTATTTTTTGCAAAATTTACTATAGAAAAGGCAATCCCTGGCGTAATTAAAATTTGCGACACTAAACAATTATTTTTTGCAAAATTTACTATAGAAAAGGCAATCCCTGGCGTAATTAAAATTTGCGACACTAAACAATTATTTTTTGCAAAATTTACTATAGAAAAGGCAATCCCTGGCGTAATTAAAATTTGAGAGAGTAAAAAATTAATTTTTGAATAATTTACTATAGAAAAGGCAATCCCTGGCGTAATTAAAATTTGCGACAGTATAAAATTATTTTTTGAATAATTTACTATAGAAAAGGCAATCCCTGGCGTAATTAAAATTTGCGACACTAAACAATTATTTTTTGCAAAATTTACTATAGAAAAGGCAATCCCTGGCGTAATTAAAATTTGCGACACTAAACAATTATTTTTGCAAAATTTACTATAGAAAAGGCAATCCCTGGCGTAATTAAAATTTGAGACAGTAAAAAATGAATTTTTGAATAATTTACTATAGAAAAGGCAATCCCTGGCGTAATTAAAATTTGAGATAGTAAAAAATTATTTTTTGAATAATTTACTATAGAAAAGGCAATCCCTGGCTTAATTAAAATTTGCGACACTAAACAATTATTTTTTGAATAATTTACTATAGAAAAGGCAATCCCTGGCGTAATTAAAATTTGCGACAGTATAAAATGAATTTTTGAATAATTTACTATAGAAAAGGCAATCCCTGGCGTAATTAAAATTTGCGACAGTAAAAAATGAATTTTTGAATAATTTACTATAGAAAAGGCAATCCCTGGCGTAATTAAAATTAGCGACACTAAATAATTATTTTTTGAATAATTTACTATAGAAAAGGCAATCCCTGGCGTAATTAAAATGTGAGACAGTCAAAAATTAATTTTTGAATAACTTACTATAGAAAAGGCAATCCCTGGCGTAATTAAAATTTGCGACACTAAACAATTATTTTTTGCAAAATTTACTATAGAAAAGGCAATCCCTGGCGTAATTAAAATTTGAGACAGTAAAAAATTATTTTTTGAATAATTTACTATAGAAAAGGCAATCCCTGGCGTAATTAAAATTTGCGACACTAAACAATTATTTTTTGAATAATTTACTATAGAAAAGGCAATCCCTGGCGTAATTAAATTTGAGACAGTAAAAAATTATTTTTTGAATAATTTACTATAGAAAAGGCAATCCCTGGCGTAATTAAAATATGCGACACTAAACAATTATTTTTTGCAAAATTTACTATAGAAAAGGCAATCCCTGGCGTAATTAAAATTTGAGACAGTAAAAAATGAATTTTGAATAATTATTGAATAATTTACTATTAGAAAAGGCATTCCCTGGCGTAATTAAAATTTGAGACAGTAAAAAATTATTTTTTGAATAATTTACTATAGAAAAGGCAATCCCTGGCGTAATTAAAATTTGCCACACTAAACAATTATTTTTTGCAAAATTTACTATAGAAAAAGCAATCCCTGGCGTATTTAAAATTTGCGACAGAAAAAATTATTTTTGCAAAATTTACTATAGAAAAGGCAATCCCTGGCGTAATTAAATTTTGAGACAGTAAAAAATGAATTTTTGAATAATTTACTATAGAAAAGGCAATCCCTGGCGTAACTAAAATTTGAGACAGTAAAAAATTATTTTTTGAATAATTTACTATAGAAAAGGCAATCCCTGGCGTAATTAAAATTTGCGACACTAAACAATTATTTTTTGAATAATTTACTATAGAAAAGGCAATCCCTGGCGTAATTAAAATTTGAGACAGTAAAAAATTAATTTTTGAATAATTTACTATAGAAAAGGCAATCCCTGGCGTAATTAAAATGTGAGACAGTAAAAAATTAATTTTTGAATAATTTACTATAGAAAAGGCAATCCCTGGCGTAATTAAAATTTGCGCCACTAAACAATTATTTTTTGCAAAATTTACTATAGAAAAGGCAATCCCTGGCGTAATTAAAATTTGAGACAGTAAAAAATTATTTTTTGAATAATTTACTATAGAAAAGGCAATCCCTGGCGTAATTAAAATTTGCGACACTAAACAATTATTTTTTGAATAATTTACTATAGAAAAGGCAATCCCTGGCGTAATTAAAATTTGAGACAGTAAAAAATTATTTTTTGAATAATTTACTATAGAAAAGGCAATCCCTGGCGTAATTAAAATATGCGACACTAAACAATTATTTTTTGAATAATTTAGTATAGAAAAGGCAATCCCTGGCGTAATTAAAATTTGAGACAGTAAAAAATTAATTTTTGAATAATTTACTATAGAAAAGGCAATCCCTGGCGTAATTAAAATTTGAGACAGTAAAAAATTATTTTTTGAATAATTTACTATAGAAAAGGCAATCCCTGGCGTAATTAAAATTTGCGTCACTAAACAATTATTTTTTGAATAATTTACTATAGAAAAGGCAATCCCTGGCTTAATTAAAATTTGTGACAGAAAAAATTAATTTTTGAATAATTTACTATAGAAAAGGCAATCCCTGGCGTAATTAAAATTTGAGACAGTAAAAAATTAATTTTTGAATAATTTACTATAGAAAAGGCAATCCTGGCGTAATTAAAATTTGCGACAGTATAAAATTATTTTTTGAATAATTTACTATAGAAAAGGCAATCAATCCCTGGCGTAATTAAAATTTGCGACAGTAAAAAATTATTTTTTGAATAATTTACTATAGAAAAGGCAATCCCTGGCGTAATTAAAATTTGCGACACTAAACAATTATTTTTTGAATAATTTACTATAGAAAAGGCAATCCCTGGCGTAATTAAAATTTGAGACAGTAAAAAATTAATTTTTGAATAATTTACTATAGAAAAGGCAATCCCTGGCGTAATTAAAATTTGAGACAGTAAAAAATTATTTCTTGAATAATTTACTATAGAAAAGGCAATCCCTGGCGTAATTAAAATTTGCGTCACTAAACAATTATTTTTTGCAAAATTTACTATAGAAAAGGCAATCCCTGGCGTAATTAAAATTTGAGACAGTAAAAAATGAATTTTTGAATAATTTTACTATAGAAAAGGCAATCCCTGGCGTAATTAAAATTTGAGACAGTAAAAAATTATTTTTTGAATAATTTACTATAGAAAAGGCAATCCCTGGCGTAATTAAAATTTGCGACACTAAACAATTATTTTTTGAATAATTTACTATAGAAAAGGCAATCCCTGGCGTAATTAAAATTTGAGACAGTAATAAATTAATTTTTGAATAATTTACTATAGAAAAGGCAATCCCTGGCGTAATTAAAATTTGAGATAGTAAAAAATTATTTTTTGAATAATTTACTATAGAAAAGGCAATCCCTGGCGTATTTAAAATTTGCGACAGAAAAAATTATTTTTTGCAAAATTTACTATAGAAAAGGCAATCCCTGGCGTAATTAAAATTTGCGACAGTAAAAAATTAATTTTTGAATAATTTACTATAGAAAAGGCAATCCCTGGCGTAATTAAAATTTGAGACAGTAAAAAATTATTTTTTGAATAATTTACTATAGAAAAGGCAATCCCTGGCGTAATTAAAATATGCGACACTAAACAATTATTTTTTGCAAAATTTACTATAGAAAAGGCAATCCCTGGCGTAATTAAAATTTGAGACAGTAAAAAATGAATTTTTGAATAATTTACTATAGAAAAGGCAATCCCTGGCGTAATTAAAATTTGAGACAGTAAAAAATTATTTTTTGAATAATTTACTATAGAAAAGGCAATCCCTGGCGTAATTAAAATTTGCCACACTAAACAATTATTTTTTGCAAAATTTACTATAGAAAAGGCAATCCCTGGCTTATTTAAAATTTGCGACAGAAAAAATTATTTTTTGCAAAATTTACTATAGAAAAGGCAATCCCCGGCGTAATTAAAATTTGAGACAGTAAAAAATGAATTTTTGAATAATTTACTATAGAAAAGGCAATCCCTGGCGTAATTAAAATTTGAGACAGTAAAAAATTATTTTTTGAATAATTTACTATAGAAAAGGCAATCCCTGGCGTAATTAAAATTTGCGACACTAAACAATTATTTTTTGAATAATTTACTATAGAAAAGGCAATTCCTGGCGTAATTAAAATTTGAGACAGTAAAAATTAATTTTTGAATAATTTACTATAGAAAAGGCAATCCCTGGCGTAATTAAAATTTGAGACAGTAAAAAATTATTTTTT
This sequence comes from Dioctria linearis, assembly GCA_963930735.1. Classification (NCBI taxonomy): domain Eukaryota; kingdom Metazoa; phylum Arthropoda; class Insecta; order Diptera; family Asilidae; genus Dioctria; species Dioctria linearis. The sequence continues at coordinate 29,429 of CAWVNZ010002723.1, forward strand.
GAATAATTTACTATAGAAAAGGCAATCCCTGGCGTAATTAAAATTTGCGTCACTAAACAATTATTTTTAGAATAATTTACTATAGAAAAGGCAATCCCTGGCGTAATTAAAATTTGTGACAGAAAAAAATAATTTTTGAATAATTTACTATAGAAAGGCAATCCCTGGCGTAATTAAAATTTGAGACAGTAAAAAATTAATTTTTGAATAATTTACTATAGAAAAGGCAATCCCTGGCGTAATTAAAATTTGCGACAGTATAAAATTATTTTTTGAATAATTTACTATAGAAAAGGCAATCACTGGCGTAATTAAAATTTGCGACACTAAACAATTATTTTTTGCAAAATTTACTATAGAAAAGGCAATCCCTGGCGTAATTAAAATTTGCGACACTAAGCAATTATTTTTTGCAAAATTTACTATAGAAAAGGCAATCCCTGGCGTAATTAAAATTTGAGACAGTAAAAAATGAATTTTTGAATAATTTACTATAGAAAAGGCAATCCCTGGCGTAATTAAAATTTGAGATAGTAAAAAATTATTTTTTGAATAATTTACTATAGAAAAGGCAATCCCTGGCGTAATTAAAATTTGCGACACTAAACAATTATTTTTTGAATAATTTACTATAGAAAAGGCAATCCCTGGCGTAATTAAAATTTGCGACAGTATAAAATGAATTTTTTGTATAATTTACTATAGAAAAGGCAATCCCTGGCGTAATTAAAATTTGCGACAGTAAAAAATGAATTTTTGAATAATTTACTTTAGAAAAGGCAATCCCTGGCTTAATTAAAATTTGCGACACTAAACAATTATTTTTTGAATAATTTACTATAGAAAAGGCAATCCCTGGCGTAATTAAAATTTGCGACAGTATAAAATGAATTTTTGAATAATTTACTATAGAAAAGGCAATCCCTGGCGTAATTAAAATTTGCGACAGTAAAAAATGAATTTTTGAATAATTTACTATAGAAAAGGCAATCCTGGCGTAATTAAAATTAGCGACACTAAATAATTATTTTTTGAATAATTTACTATAGAAAAGGCAATCCCTGGCGTAATTAAAATGTGAGACAGTAAAAAATTAATTTTTGAATAATTTACTATAGAAAAGGCAATCCCTGGCGTAATTAAAATTTGCGACACTAAACAATTATTTTTTGCAAAATTTACTATAGAAAAGGCAATCCCTGGCGTAATTAAAATTTGAGACAGTAAAAAATTATTTTTTGAATAATTTACTATAGAAAAGGCAATCCCTGGCGTAATTAAAATTTGCGACACTAAACAATTATTTTTTGAATAATTTACTATAGAAAAGGCAATCCCTGGCGTAATTAAAATTTGAGACAGTAAAAAATTATTTTTTGAATAATTTACTATAGAAAAGGCAATCCCTGGCGTAATTAAAATATGCGACACTAAACAATTATTTTTTGCAAAATTTACTATAGAAAAGGCAATCCCTGGCGTAATTAAAATTTGAGACAGTAAAAAATGAATTTTTGAATAATTTACTATAGAAAAGGCATTCCCTGGCGTAATTAAAATTTGAGACAGTAAAAAATTATTTTTTGAATAATTTACTATAGAAAAGGCAATCCCTGGCGTAATTAAAATTTGCCACACTAAACAATTATTTTTTGCAAAATTTACTATAGAAAAAGCAATCCCTGGCGTATTTAAAATTTGCGACAGAAAAAATTATTTTTTGCAAAATTTACTATAGAAAAGGCAATCCCTGGCGTAATTAAAATTTGAGACAGTAAAAAATGAATTTTTGAATAATTTACTATAGAAAAGGCAATCCCTGGCGTAACTAAAATTTGAGACAGTAAAAAATTATTTTTTGAATAATTTACTATAGAAAAGGCAATCCCTGGCGTAATTAAAATTTGCGACACTAAACAATTATTTTTTGAATAATTTACTATAGAAAAGGCAATCCCTGGCGTAATTAAAATTTGAGACAGTAAAAAATTAATTTTTGAATAATTTACTATAGAAAAGGCAATCCCTGGCGTAATTAAAATGTGAGACAGTAAAAAATTAATTTTTTAATAATTTACTATAGAAAAGGCAATCCCTGGCGTAATTAAAATTTGCGCCACTAAACAATTATTTTTTGCAAAATTTACTATAGAAAAGGCAATCCCTGGCGTAATTAAAATTTGAGACAGTAAAAAATTATTTTTTGAATAATTTACTATAGAAAAGGCAATCCCTGGCGTAATTAAAATTTGCGACACTAAACAATTATTTTTTGAATAATTTACTATAGAAAAGGCAATCCCTGGCGTAATTAAAATTTGAGACAGTAAAAAATTATTTTTTGAATAATTTACTATAGAAAAGGCAATCCCTGGCGTAATTAAAATATGCGACACTAAACAATTATTTTTTGAATAATTTACTATAGAAAAGGCAATCCCTGGCGTAATTAAAATTTGAGACAGTAAAAAATTAATTTTTGAATAATTTACTATAGAAAAGGCAATCCCTGGCGTAATTAAAATTTGAGACAGTAAAAAATTATTTTTTGAATAATTTACTATAGAAAAGGCAATCCCTGGCGTAATTAAAATTTGCGTCACTAAACAATTATTTTTTGAATAATTTACTATAGAAAAGGCAATCCCTGGCTTAATTAAAATTTGTGACAGAAAAAATTAATTTTTGAATAATTTACTATAGAAAAGGCAATCCCTGGCGTAATTAAAATTTGAGACAGTAAAAAATTAATTTTTGAATAATTTACTATAGAAAAGGCAATCCCTGGCGTAATTAAAATTTGCGACAGTATAAAATTATTTTTTGAATAATTTACTATAGAAAAGGCAATCAATCCCTGGCGTAATTAAAATTTGCGACAGTAAAAAATTATTTTTGAATAATTTACTATAGAAAAGGCAATCCCTGGCGTAATTAAAATTTGCGACACTAAACAATTATTTTTTGAATAATTTACTATAGAAAAGGCAATCCCTGGCGTAATTAAAATTTGAGACAGTAAAAAATTAATTTTTGAATAATTTACTATAGAAAAGGCAATCCCTGGCGTAATTAAAATTTGAGACAGTAAAAAATTATTTCTTGAATAATTTACTATAGAAAAGGCAATCCCTGGCGTAATTAAAATTTGCGTCACTAAACAATTATTTTTTGCAAAATTTACTATAGAAAAGGCAATCCCTGGCGTAATTAAAATTTGAGACAGTAAAAAATGAATTTTTGAATAATTTACTATAGAAAAGGCAATCCCTGGCGTAATTAAAATTTGAGACAGTAAAAAATTATTTTTTGAATAATTTACTATAGAAAAGGCAATCCCTGGCGTAATTAAAATTTGCGACACTAAACAATTATTTTTTGAATAATTTACTATAGAAAAGGCAATCCCTGGCGTAATTAAAATTTGAGACAGTAATAAATTAATTTTTGAATAATTTACTATAGAAAAGGCAATCCCTGGCGTAATTAAAATTTGAGATAGTAAAAAATTATTTTTTGAATAATTTACTATAGAAAAGGCAATCCCTGGCGTATTTAAAATTTGCGACAGAAAAAATTATTTTTTGCAAAATTTACTATAGAAAAGGCAATCCCTGGCGTAATTAAAATTTGCGACAGTAAAAAATTAATTTTTGAATAATTTACTATAGAAAAGGCAATCCCTGGCGTAATTAAAATTTGAGACAGTAAAAAATTATTTTTTGAATAATTTACTATAGAAAAGGCAATCCCTGGCGTAATTAAAATATGCGACACTAAACAATTATTTTTTGCAAAATTTACTATAGAAAAGGCAATCCCTGGCGTAATTAAAATTTGAGACAGTAAAAAATGAATTTTTGAATAATTTACTATAGAAAAGGCAATCCCTGGCGTAATTAAAATTTGAGACAGTAAAAAATTATTTTTTGAATAATTTACTATAGAAAAGGCAATCCCTGGCGTAATTAAAATTTGCCACACTAAACAATTATTTTTTGCAAAATTTACTATAGAAAAGGCAATCCCTGGCTTATTTAAAATTTGCGACAGAAAAAATTATTTTTTGCAAAATTTACTATAGAAAAGGCAATCCCTGGCGTAATTAAAATTTGAGACAGTAAAAAATGAATTTTTGAATAATTTACTATAGAAAAGGCAATCCCTGGCGTAACTAAAATTTGAGACAGTAAAAAATGAATTTTTGAATAATTTACTATAGAAAAGGCAATCCCTGGCGTAATTAAAATTTGCGACAGTAAAAAATGAATTTTTGAATAATTTACTATAGAAAAGGCAATCCCTGGCGTAATTAAAATTAGCGACACTAAATAATTATTTTTTGAATAATTTACTATAGAAAAGGCAATCCCTGGCGTAATTAAAATGTGAGACAGTAAAAAATTAATTTTTGAATAATTTACTATAGAAAAGGCAATCCCTGGCGTAATTAAAATGTGAGACAGTAAAAAATTAATTTTTGAATAATTTACTATAGAAAAGGCAATCCCTGGCGTAATTAAAATTTGCGACACTAAACAATTATTTTTTGCAAAATTTACTATAGAAAAGGCAATCCCTGGCGTAATTAAAATTTGAGACAGTAAAAAATTATTTTTTGAATAATTTACTATAGAAAAGGCAATCCCTGGCGTAATTAAAATTTGCGACACTAAACAATTATTTTTTGAATAATTTACTATAGAAAAGGCAATCCCTGGCGTAATTAAAATTTGAGACAGTAAAAAATTATTTTTTGAATAATTTACTATAGAAAAGGCAATCCCTGGCGTAATTAAAATATGCGACACTAAACAATTATTTTTTGCAAAATTTACTATAGAAAAGGCAATCCCTGGCGTAATTAAAATTTGAGACAGTAAAAAATGAATTTTTGAATAATTTACTATAGAAAAGGCATTCCCTGGCGTAATTAAAATTTGAGACAGTAAAAAATTATTTTTTGAATAATTTACTATAGAAAAGGCAATCCCTGGCGTAATTAAAATTTGCCACACTAAACAATTATTTTTTGCAAAATTTACTATAGAAAAAGCAATCCCTGGCGTATTTAAAATTTGCGACAGAAAAAATTATTTTTTGCAAAATTTACTATAGAAAAGGCAATCCCTGGCGTAATTAAAATTTGAGACAGTAAAAAATTATTTTTTGAATAATTTACTATAGAAAAGGCAATCCCTGGCGTAATTAAAATTTGCGACACTAAACAATTATTTTTTGAATAATTTACTATAGAAAAGGCAATCCCTGGCGTAATTAAAATTTGAGACAGTAAAAAATTATTTTTTGAATAATTTACTATAGAAAAGGCAATCCCTGGCGTAATTAAAATATGCGACACTAAACAATTATTTTTTGCAAAATTTACTATAGAAAAGGCAATCCCTGGCGTAATTAAAATTTGAGACAGTAAAAAATGAATTTTTGAATAATTTACTATAGAAAAGGCATTCCCTGGCGTAATTAAAATTTGAGACAGTAAAAAATTATTTTTTGAATAATTTACTATAGAAAAGGCAATCCCTGGCGTAATTAAAATTTGCCACACTAAACAATTATTTTTTGCAAAATTTACTATAGAAAAAGCAATCCCTGGCGTATTTAAAATTTGCGACAGAAAAAATTATTTTTTGCAAAATTTACTATAGAAAAGGCAATCCCTGGCGTAATTAAAATTTGAGACAGTAAAAAATGAATTTTTGAATAATTTACTATAGAAAAGGCAATCCCTGGCGTAACTAAAATTTGAGACAGTAAAAAATTATTTTTTGAATAATTTACTATAGAAAAGGCAATCCCTGGCGTAATTAAAATTTGCGACACTAAACAATTATTTTTTGAATAATTTACTATAGAAAAGGCAATCCCTGGCGTAATTAAAATTTGAGACAGTAAAAAATTAATTTTTGAATAATTTACTATAGAAAAGGCAATCCCTGGCGTAATTAAAATGTGAGACAGTAAAAAATTAATTTTTGAATAATTTACTATAGAAAAGGCAATCCCTGGCGTAATTAAAATTTGCGCCACTAAACAATTATTTTTTGCAAAATTTACTATAGAAAAGGCAATCCCTGGCGTAATTAAAATTTGAGACAGTAAAAAATTATTTTTTGAATAATTTACTATAGAAAAGGCAATCCCTGGCGTAATTAAAATTTGCGACACTAAACAATTATTTTTTGAATAATTTACTATAGAAAAGGCAATCCCTGGCGTAATTAAAATTTGAGACAGTAAAAAATTATTTTTTGAATAATTTACTATAGAAAAGGCAATCCCTGGCGTAATTAAAATATGCGACACTAAACAATTATTTTTTGAATAATTTACTATAGAAAAGGCAATCCCTGGCGTAATTAAAATTTGAGACAGTAAAAAATTAATTTTTGAATAATTTACTATAGAAAAGGCAATCCCTGGCGTAATTAAAATTTGAGACAGTAAAAAATTATTTTTTGAATAATTTACTATAGAAAAGGCAATCCCTGGCGTAATTAAAATTTGCGTCACTAAACAATTATTTTTTGAATAATTTACTATAGAAAAGGCAATCCCTGGCTTAATTAAAATTTGTGACAGAAAAAATTAATTTTTGAATAATTTACTATAGAAAAGGCAATCCCTGGCGTAATTAAAATTTGAGACAGTAAAAAATTAATTTTTGAATAATTTACTATAGAAAAGGCAATCCCTGGCGTAATTAAAATTTGCGACAGTATAAAATTATTTTTTGAATAATTTACTATAGAAAAGGCAATCAATCCCTGGCGTAATTAAAATTTGCGACAGTAAAAAATTATTTTTTGAATAATTTACTATAGAAAAGGCAATCCCTGGCGTAATTAAAATTTGCGACACTAAACAATTATTTTTTGAATAATTTACTATAGAAAAGGCAATCCCTGGCGTAATTAAAATTTGAGACAGTAAAAAATTAATTTTTGAATAATTTACTATAGAAAAGGCAATCCCTGGCGTAATTAAAATTTGAGACAGTAAAAAATTATTTCTTGAATAATTTACTATAGAAAAGGCAATCCCTGGCGTAATTAAAATTTGCGTCACTAAACAATTATTTTTTGCAAAATTTACTATAGAAAAGGCAATCCCTGGCGTAATTAAAATTTGAGACAGTAAAAAATGAATTTTTGAATAATTTACTATAGAAAAGGCAATCCCTGGCGTAATTAAAATTTGAGACAGTAAAAAATTATTTTTTGAATAATTTACTATAGAAAAGGCAATCCCTGGCGTAATTAAAATTTGCGACACTAAACAATTATTTTTTGAATAATTTACTATAGAAAAGGCAATCCCTGGCGTAATTAAAATTTGAGACAGTAATAAATTAATTTTTGAATAATTTACTATAGAAAAGGCAATCCCTGGCGTAATTAAAATTTGAGATAGTAAAAAATTATTTTTTGAATAATTTACTATAGAAAAGGCAATCCCTGGCGTATTTAAAATTTGCGACAGAAAAAATTATTTTTTGCAAAATTTACTATAGAAAAGGCAATCCCTGGCGTAATTAAAATTTGCGACAGTAAAAAATTAATTTTTGAATAATTTACTATAGAAAAGGCAATCCCTGGCGTAATTAAAATTTGAGACAGTAAAAAATTATTTTTTGAATAATTTACTATAGAAAAGGCAATCCCTGGCGTAATTAAAATATGCGACACTAAACAATTATTTTTTGCAAAATTTACTATAGAAAAGGCAATCCCTGGCGTAATTAAAATTTGAGACAGTAAAAAATGAATTTTTGAATAATTTACTATAGAAAAGGCAATCCCTGGCGTAATTAAAATTTGAGACAGTAAAAAATTATTTTTTGAATAATTTACTATAGAAAAGGCAATCCCTGGCGTAATTAAAATTTGCCACACTAAACAATTATTTTTTGCAAAATTTACTATAGAAAAGGCAATCCCTGGCTTATTTAAAATTTGCGACAGAAAAAATTATTTTTTGCAAAATTTACTATAGAAAAGGCAATCCCCGGCGTAATTAAAATTTGAGACAGTAAAAAATGAATTTTTGAATAATTTACTATAGAAAAGGCAATCCCTGGCGTAATTAAAATTTGAGACAGTAAAAAAATATTTTTTGAATAATTTACTATAGAAAAGGCAATCCCTGGCGTAATTAAAATTTGCGACACTAAACAATTATTTTTTGAATAATTTACTATAGAAAAGGCAATTCCTGGCGTAATTAAAAT